>JAUZND010002936.1:0-12552 GCA_034780555.1 Coelogynopora nodosa
CATCTGATTCCAGATCACGAGATCTATATTTGCTGATATATTTTTATAATTATACTACTTATACAAATAAGCTATAATAATTGTAGTATACCTGTTATTTAAGTATTATTTTAAATTGCTGGTTATTTTAATAAATATTTTTAATAATCAAGTTAAATGGATACAATTTACAATAAACTTATTTTTTCTATTAATGTAGTAAGTTTTAGCTCCGAATATCTTCGGCAAGTATGAAAACCCGGGGGGGGTATAAAATGGATCAATAATAACACCCTTTTTTCTGGTATGTCAAAATAAATATTCGAAATTATTTCTTTTATATTTTTTAGTTAGATAAAAGTATTCAGGGACGGATCTAGGATGTTACAGGGGCGGGTGTCCAGTCCATCTGAAAGGGGCACCGGTCCGGAGATCCCATTTCCCAGAAAATGTTTGTAGCAAACATTAATGTAGGCTTACATATAATTATATTGTTGCTCATATATTACATATAGTAACCAGGGACGGATACAGGTTTTTGTTAAGGGGGGGTTTAATTTGTTGGGCCGAAGGCCCAACAATTTGGGGGTCTGTGGGCGAAGCCCCCAGCGGGGTCCAGGGGCGGAGGTTTTAAACCATGCATCGGGCATGGAAAACCATGTAAAAGGGCGCAGAAGGGCAGATGTCTGGACAGGATCCGCCCATGGTATTTTAGCCACTGAGTACAAAAATGAGGGTCATACGTGTTATAGTTCAATCAAAAACTTAATTTCTTTGAGAAATAAATGGGCATACCCAAATATTCGAAATTATATTTGTTAAATCATAATATTTTATAGCCACTGAGTAAAACAATAAGGGTCATTATATAGATCAATCAAAAACTTAATTTATTTGGAAAAATGACATGCCCTCTCCCTTCTTTGGAAGAATTAAGAACATAAAATTTATTGTTAATTATAAACCACTGACAATCGATGTTAAAACCAAAACTTATGAAGTAATCGATGAAAAACATCATTTGTCCATTTTTAAAAACTTTCAAAAACATTTTAAAAATCCTAAAACTTGACAAAAATCTCGCGATTGGGTTAATTCTTAAAGAATTGCATTTCACAAATTGTTTACATTTGATTTTGTAATAAAAATTGGTTTAAACTATTCGAATCCACCCTTATAGCTAATCGACTAGTCCTACTTTACGTGGAATTGTTACACAGATATATCTTTGTCCTGAAATAAATGTATGACCATATATAGTATGTCGGCTATAACAAGGCAACATTTATAATCCAAAATCGCATGTACTTTAATATTATAAAAATCAGAAAAAAAATCCGTTTCATCCTGTTTTATTAAGTAACTTTAACTTATCAGACGACCCGTGTTTTTCCACTGTGAAAGTATAAGTGCAACCAAAAATTTTAACGTAATTTTTTGTCTAAATTCTATTGATAATTTTTATTATTTGAATACTATTTACTTGCGAATATCTCTCGACGAAAGAATGTTTGCTTAAAATGTAAGAAACATTTTCTAACAAAGTAAAAAAAAAACTGACAAACTTTTTAATTTTCCATATCGCAATTTAGATGAACTCTCGAATCAAATCTAGTTTATGTAATTTCATCGGTATTTTTTTTAATGTAGAGTTTTTTTTATAGAATTAATTGAAAACAAAAATATTGGAGAATTCACATATATTTACCAAATGTTAGGTCAGGGAATAGTTAAAGTATATTATAGTAGTCCGTGTTAGGTACAACATTTTAAAATAATTTCATAAGATCAAATACGTACGTACTTTTCTGAATAAACTGACCCAATGATTTATTAAAAAATCTTGTATATATATATTCATAAACTTTAATAATAGCAATAATTGACTACAGCAATGTGCCATAAATGATTTTTTATTACATACTGTATTCTTCCTTTGTAAATTTCCCTTAAAACCCATTAAATAAATTAACATAATATATAATAAAATTAAGAGTACCCTAATTAGCATCTGCAATTATGTTCTAATATTATGGTAAATAATGTATATTGATATCGTTTTGTTAAGTTAAATACATTATTTTGTGTATCACAGTAGCTATATGTTCGAGAGAAGTATTATATGAGCGATTATTATTGGCAAATGTAGCTTTTCCACTATTTTGGACCATTAAGGTACAGTATATGACAATAACGATCTGTTAAAGGTATATGTTAATGGCATTATGCTGATTCATCTGTTATAATGACTAAATTCGCGCAATATTAATTTCGAGCTAGCTAATTGCAGTTTTTCTTTGGTTAAGTTTTCAAAACTACAAGAATTAAATAAATGTAATGTCTTCATAAAATAACAATTCGCTAGCTATATGTATTTAATAGTATATCAAGTCTTCATATTTAGGGAATTTTGTAAATTTCTGCTTTACTCTATTGATAAAACTTAAAATTGGCGCAGATAAATTATGAACATTTATTGTAAATAAAACCCACTATAATTGTGCCACATACAATACAATATCAATAAAGTAAATTTAAAAAACCGAAAGTAGGTTCAACGAGAATTTATAAGAAGTAAAAGTCATTTATACCTATTTAATTGTAGCTTCCAAATAGTTTAGAAAATTAATGTGTTGATTGTCATTCCGTCCATGTAAGAAAAATAACAAAAATGAAGAACACAAATAATTAACCAAATTTAATAAGTAGTAGCATAAAATCATGTTATATTTCTAATGACAAAAACAGACAAACTATCTCAGATGAATAAAAATACGATAAAATATGTCAAATAAATGCTAATAAAAATATAATCTTTATACACAGACAAATATATTTTATGTTTTAAATAAATCAATAAATAAGCTTTACATACAGATCTGAATACATTTTCATAAGTATAATACTTGTTAGTCAAACCACATACAATTATCTAATACTTGGTTGTTGTGTTATGAGTTGTATACTAGTTTATAAAAATAAGAGTTAAAATATAGTGAAAGATTCGTTAATCACCGGCTGCATGTCTGTCGAACAATCGGTCACTGAAAAACAAACACTCAATAGAATAACCATATACAACAAGCAAATCGCATCAATTAAAAACAACCTTTAATATATGAACAATATAATTTAATTATATAACTAAACAAAACGTATACCGTTTAAACCATTCGTTTAAAAAGGGATAAACAACTTGCTTTCTGAAAGGGGATTTCAGCCCAATTCATTAAAAAAAAACTGATCATATATATCAAATATAAAATCTGGCGATTATGATAAATAATAATTATTCATAAAAAACAACACAAAAACGTGATCAAGTTAATGCTAATATATTTTATTTTATATTAGAAAAATTTAATTAAACATATTTTGAACAAACATTTAAATTGAAAACATGTAAATTACAAAATTTGAATAAAATAAATGTATAAGAATAAAATATTATAAACCGAAAATACAAAAAAAATCTAAATAAGTAGAGTCTATGGTGTATAAAAGAATGTAGGAATTTATTAAATATAATTTTGTTGCTGCCCTATCATCCAGACATTCAACCGTTGTGTCATTGTAGTATAATGTCCACTGTTAATTGATTCTCAATCAAATTAAATGATAATAATCAATTAACAGAGGACATTATGCTACTTTAATATAGAAACCGAAAACGTCTTCTCCTCTTCTAATCTTAAGCGCCTGGTAAACTGCATATTTTAAAAGATCTATTCTGAACATGTATTTATTGTAAGGTCTTAAAGGTGGTTAGGGACTATTCCATATTATGAAAGACCACTAGAGTTGAAATTTGGTGCAACTATAGTTACGCTTATATGGAGATGAATGGCGTTGAAATATTTATATATAAATATTCATAATTAAAATACTATACTACAAAAAACGCTTAGAAAGTAGCTGATCGATTGTAAAAAGATTAGACATTTTATATATTTCGTTGCATCTTTTGTTTAATTACAATTCAGTTTGAATTGTTTCGTAATAATTTTCATAAGAGTTAGAGTAAGTAATTTGCAAATTATCAAAAATTAATAAATATATTATTTACCATGATAAGATTTAGATGCAAAATTAATATTTTCAATCAAACAATGCCACAGAATGTAAACAATATTTTTTTCAAATCTAAACACATGTTTTGTAATGCAATTTTTGAGACTTCTTCAAATGTTAAACAGGGTTGCCACGCTTTTTCAAAGATCAAATTCCCTGACTTTTTAGTACAATAATATTCAGAAAAATTAGATAGATTTAGTAGAATATTATAGTGAAATTTTATTAAAGTATTGTATACAGACTTAAAATACAAAATGCCAATTGAATGTTAGATAATAAATGCATATTAGAGTTCACCTTCTTTTAATTTGATAGACTTATCTAACTCTTTCAATTCAGATATGTTGGCATCTTATTTTGGTACGTAATACATTCGATTTTTGGAAGTAAACTAAAACTGAAAAAGAAAAGAGATAAATGTATGAATAAAGTAGAAGTCACACAAGGTGTAAAAAATTTTTGAGGTTATTTTTTACCTAGAATGCATATAAAAAAGGGGTGTTTAAAATATTTAATATATAAAATTCCCTGACTTCATGACATTTTCCAGAAATATTTATAAACTCCCTGACTTTTTGCTTTATAATACCTAAATTCCCTGACTGATCAAATTCCCTGACCCGTGGCAACCCTGTTAAATGTAAAAATAATGAATAATATATAGGTAAGGATCAAGGACGGCCTTGGTAAGGATAAGAGCCGTCCTTGGTAAGGATAGATCATTATTTTATTAAGTATTAAATACATAATAATGATAATCAATATTAATACTATTAACAATAAATTAATATGAAATTTAACCATTTTGTTGTTTGCCATTAAATATTCATAACATTTTTCAAAATATTACACATTTATGCTTGTTTGAAAAAATTGTAAATCTATAACATACTAGAATATAGAATGCAGTTATCAAGCAATGCCATTCAGGTTTCGAACTAAATTCCATAACCTTTCATGAATTCAAAATAGTCCAAGTAATTGTCAGTTTGTCTTCGAAAGCTGAAATGTGTGTTGGCACAACTAAGCTTTTTGTAATATGATTTTATGGAATAACGTTAAATAAAATAAATTGAATGTTAATACCAAAGCAGTTCGTGAAGGGAATTTAAATTTTTAGAAAAAATCACGTTTTAGTGACAAATTCTACATATTTTATCACTGTTATACCATTAAAAAAATTTAATTTGAAATAAATTTAAAATATCTGAAAATGTAAATCAGAAGCCAATCTTACCATACATCTTTACGAAGGTGGTTCAGTCGTTTGTTTGTACTGTGCTCGTCGAAAACTCTGGCGCCATTGGTGTCGACCTCTGTTGCACAATGTGTGACCCGTGTTGGCATGACTCCGTTGAGCTAATGGCAGCCAATCAACGGAGTGCGATCGGTCACGTAGAGAATTGAGCGCAGTATCACCTGAAGGGCTGGCTTCGACACCTAGCTGCTGTAGAAGATGTCGCTTATCTTTTTCGGATAGGCTGTGTATCATCTCGGCCAAATTGGCTACATATATGAAAAAATATATTGCTTATCTTAAGAACATAGAGTACAACTTGCTAATCAACTTCTCCAAAAGAGAAAAAAAAACAGTGTTAAAGTGGAAACCTAAAGAAAGGGGAGGGAGAGAAAAAAGGGAAAAAATAAGGGGGAGTAGTACAAATTGGAATTTCGTTCGCCTTGAAAAAATTGCCAGTTGGCCGTGGTCAACTGTGCTATTCTATTGAGTATTCAAATGCAAATTATTTTCAAAGCGTATTATTCTATGGTATTAAAGTTTAAAATATGGGAATTACAAAATCATATAGTAATTGTTTATAATTTACATGACTAAATTTATACAAATCTAGTATGTACTTTTTAATTAATCAAATTTAAACTTTTTATCAGAAATAATTGTAGACTTTTAAATAACTACTTATGTTAATATTTCGAATTGTATATCGCGCATTAAACGCAATATATTACAATCTAGTATCGGCACAACATTCTAATATAATACACAGAACAAACTAATATTGACCAATTATAAAATAATAAAAATTTTAAGAAAACTATAATTTTGAAACTTATAATTATAAAACTATATTTAATTGAATTACATTTTTTAATTGAAAGACGTTTAAACGTTATATATCGAAAACATATAAAGAATAAATCCAAGAGAACATTTTACTTCAATTTTTAAACCTATTAGTAGTAAAAAAATATATAATAAAAAAGCGATTCTGAAAAATGCACGAAACAGATTATTTGTAACATTTGACGAGAAAATTCAGAACTTCTTTCTGACACTAATTTAAATTACTCGAATTGTATAAAATTAGTAGTATATATTTTTGTAATTATACATCAAGAGTAAAATTATAAATGAATTTATTATTAAAATAATGTACTGTAAAAATAAATTCACGTACGTTGCTTGACAATCTGTGGCAAGGGTGCTGGAGCTTCGATATGAAGAAACAGTGGAATTCGGAAACTATATCCTCTAATAATAGTGCAGAATGCAAGAAGACATAAAATAATTCCAACAAATAAAAAGGGAATCAAATAAAATGGAACGTGATTTAGAAGATCTTTGAACAATCCGCCAAATGCATCACCAAAAAGGGACAATGGGTGAAATAGGAACTTCCAGAGAGTTTCAGCGACTGCGTGCATTGGAGTAATCTCCCAAAATGGATCAGTCATCATTAATCGGGTATGCTTAAAGCAATGATCATTTCTGGGCAATGGAAGGATAAATGAAGCAGTGTTGTAAACAAGATCAGACCAATATAATTCATGATCTGGTTTGCAAACTTTTGGTAGACTGTTCATTCGTTTGGCCACTTCTGTTTTGTAAAGTCGCACCCAGTCCCACAATATACTCGTGAGAAGCACACCAAATACAATCATTATGACCCGGCCTCGTGCATTTGCTTGAAATAACCAGTAGAAAACAACTGCTATAGATGCTAGTAGAGTGAATAACCAGATAAAAAAGAGAGTAGTGCAATACGAGGATGAATTGTCAGTATTTGGTAAACGAAAAGGATTTTCTGTTGACATATTCACAATCATTTCAGTTAGGAAACTATTTACTTCCTCTGGGTTATCACTTTGAGCATGTAAGTAGCGATGAACTGCTCTTATCATCTTATGGTCTAACGAAAATGTAGCATAAACAATGGCTGGAGCATAATCTAAATGAGAACTTTGAACCAAATCTTTCATGTGATTCCAAAAAGTTTGAACAAGTTGCCGATGAAGTTCTGTGTATCGCGATGTGACCATAACGTCATTTTGATCATCAGAAGGTGTTTGAGTTAAATTTTTATTAATATCCTCTTGAAACATTTGATTTGGGTCAATAAAATCGGAGGAATATTCATCATTTGATGTAACACATTGAAGTAAAAACAGACAAGTTATTCCAAAGCAAAAAGATGTCATTGGGGAGTCAAAGTTATGTGAAAATCTGAAACATTAAAGTAGATAATGTTATATTAAAATAATTCTCAAAGATTAAAACATTTTCCTAAATATAAGCACAAATTCTTGTCATTGTTAGTTGAAATATAATACAATGACAATAGCATACACAATTACTAAAATGGCTCTTTAATTAACTTCATTGCAAAATACAGTATGATCTATTGTGTAAATATAAAAATATGTTGTATAACACATAAGTTTAAAATATATATTCTTATTATGCAGTTTTTAATAGAATATCTCTTGATACTGATTATAGACATGTAAAGTAAATTAAATGATAGGACATGAGCTATTAAAATAATATACCATTTAAGAAATAACTCATTTAACTATAATATGTACAAAACTAATGTTAAAAAAACTAAGTGATTTTTTAATTTGTTTAAAAATGTTTACTGGAGTTCATTATTAATATGTAATAAATATAGGAAACTGTTACCCACATATACCTATTTTAAAGATTTTAAAACCACCTTGTGTGTTTGGAAAACATGTAATTTTGCCCCCATAATATGATATATATATATTATTATTTATTGTAAACTTTAGCAGTTGTATTATCAAGAAAATTTTTCTTCTGATTTTAGCATGTCATTTAAAAAATAGCCCCCCAATGTAATTTTAAAAAATTAACATTGATTATAAATGTAACATGGAAAAATTGGATATTACATGAGATAAAACCATATTTTTAATTTAAAAATGTCTATGTTAACTCTTAGAATAATGCAAATATGTTGTATTCTAATATATTAATATTAGTAAGATTGATGGATAAGCTGCACATTTTATAGAGTTAAATATTTCGTTTTATAACAACTTGATGAAATATCCAATATTAGTGATAAAAGTGAAGTTCAATACAAAGTTTCATAAAATCAAATGTAAATTCAATGAGTTTTTTATATAGAAATACATATCATTTCCTTCATATACATTATATATCATTCCCATTCATATGTTGAAATAACACAATTAACCAATATTATTACATAAACACATTAGATACAATTATTACTTAATTAAAATTGATTAATGTATCTGTAATATCATGAATAAATAATTTGTAAGTACCTTCTTTTAAATTGAAGTTTCACTTATATATTTATAACAAATAATTATTATTTTAAATTTAATATATACAGTACCATACCAATTTATTGTGACTGTCTTTTACTTTCATTTACCCACTTTCATTGAAAAAAAGTATATAAAAATGTTTTCATTAAAAAATAGGAGGTGTAATTCAATAGTAGTGCTTAATTTAGTATGTTAAAATTATTTATTAAATATATATTATATATATTATATATATATATAATATATATATATATATATATTAAATAATTTAATATATTATTGATACAGTTAATGAGTTTACACATAATGTCTACATTATACATAAAATAAATAAATTAATAACTATATATACAATATATTTTTATGTATAAAATAGACATATTATTATAACTGAATAAACTGTATCAACAATGTATTAAATTATTTATAAATATAATTGTAACATACTAAATTAAGCACTACTGGGTAAACAGACATTAAAAGGATTATTATATAAGTAAAAATAATGAATTATGCAAAGTTATATTTTAATTATGCAAAGTTATATTTTAATTATTTACTTCTGAAGTTTTTTTTTAATAAATAATTATTATATATGTTCAATATATGAATTTAGAGAAAATATTCATAATGATAAATAAATTAATATAACTAATACAAATATCTATAATTTTACATACATAGTTGTATCAGAAAAGAGTTGATATATTTAACATTTATAATTATTATAAAAAAGATTTTATATAATAACCTATTGTATTATTATAATTATTTATAATGTAATATGCTTAATGGTTTAAATAGTTTTATCATAGTATGCACATTAAATATGTATTGCTATAAACTGTAGGGTCAACCAATACTTTTTTTAATGAATTTATTCCTTAAATTAGCAGTATTTTTTAGTTTGGATTATATAATAAGTAAAAATATCTATATTTTTTATGAATAAAATATGAAAGATTACCACTATGAACTAACCAGTTAAGGGCCATGCATATGCAGTCACTTATAACGATGTCACTAACTTTTTAATTTTCTTAACTGCAGGGTTGCCACCATCAAAAACAAAAAAAAATATGGATAAAAAAAAATACTACATGTTTGAAAAATAAATAATGATAAAAAATACTCCATGGTTACACTAGAAGTGTAGCTTATCTGAAATATTGAAATTTTTCACACCTAGAATACAAATAAAAGCAAAAACAACCATGATATAATTTACTTTCCGAAGTAATCTGTAATTTTATATTCAACCTTTTGCCATTTAGAGTATGAAGTCTGGGAATCCTCGTAAGAAACATTAAATAAATTTTCATCAAAGTGAACACAATCAGTAGAGTCAGCATTAATGAAACAGTAATTAAATTTATTTTCTGGCTTTATTTAAAAAGTTTTAAAATTCTGTTTTTGGTAATTAGCTTTATGAAACATGCCTTGAGCTATCTTTAATGAAGTAACTGAGAGACTTATACAATGAAGCATCATAATCTACTGATTCAACTCCCTTCTGATTGTTTCATATTTCTGTTATTAATTGTGTTGAAATCTCCTTGAAAACTGTTTAGTTTACTTATATTATAACATTGACTCCTTCAGAAAACATTCAGAATAATCATTAGAGCAGATTTACTCAGCAATAGTAGGGATTAGAGTACATATCTGCAAAAATTGCCAATATTTTGCATGGTTCACAGAAAAAAATTGGTCAATCAGATACTTTATAAAGTTCTTAGGCATTAATTACAGAAACCTACACTTATAACATATGAATAAAATAAACAAAAAACTGAAGCCTGTTTTAGATTATTTATTTATGTATAAACATAATATGTTAAACATGTATGAATATACTGCAATTTTTTTTAATCTTTAATTATTATTAAGAAGTCAGTTATTCAGAATTTTCATAAGTCAACATTATACTATATGGTCTAACAAAAATATGAACCTTGTATATAATAGGTAATACTTGCTACAATATTGGAATTTGTTCTATAGCATGGAAATTATTTTTTTAACATATATTTATTCCAAACAAAATGTTATTTTAAAAAATGGATAAGTCAAAGTGGTAACCTTGAAACTGGTTAACTGTGTAATGACAATGTAAATAACTTGGTTTTTTATAATTTGATATAAATGTTTTCTTTATTTTATTAATGTTATGTATGTATAATTAACACATATTATTTACTCCAACATAATTTATAAATAGTGTATGTTAAAACTTGGCTTTAAAATTATTTTATTTAAATACAGTCTACTCTGCCTAATCAGAACAAGTAAAATGCAAACAATTTTGTTCCAATTAGACAAAAATCGATTTTTAGTGGAATAAGTTGAACTTATGATTGTTTCATTATAAAATGACATACTCATGAGATGGTTTCAATCCCCAATATACAATGTAAAATGTAGACTGTGATTTAATTATTGGCATACATAATGATGGAATTAAATATTCTGCTTAACCCTTCATATGTGGAGGGGGGGTATGCTAATTGTTTTCTTCAAAGAACTTAAGCTTTTGATTGAACAATAAAACGTATGACCCTGCTTATTTTACTCAGAGGCTAAAATAATTTTATCTAACTAAAAAATATATCAGAAATAATTTCGAATATTTTTACATACCAGAAAAAATTGTATTATTGGTCCATTTTATACCTTCTCACCCTATATATGTCAATAATTGTCTCAGTTTATGTAGGTATAGATTTTAACTATATAAAAAATAGATGAGCTCTTCCAATTATTTAGCAAATGTAAAATACATTGTAGGTATAGGGACTGTTCTATAAATTCTGTATTTTTTCTTCTTCTAATATTGAATAGGCAAAAAATGGGGCTTCAATTTGTGTTCTGATAAGCCAGTAGTTTCAATTAGCCAGGTTCCAAACAGCTGGAGTAGACTGTATGTATATTTAAATAAAATGAATTTATATTTATTGTAACTACAGTGTTCGAAACTAACATTATGAAGCACTCGCCCATTGGGCGAGTGATTCTGACTTTCTACTCGCCCAGTTATTGTTCTAATAGCCCATAAAACATCTTAGGAAAAAATGATATCTGTTCCAGAAAAGGTGTATTAATAAACATTACATAATATAATGCCAAAAATACAATTATTTTCCACAACCCTTCCCCACCAATCAATGACTAGTGTCCTCATCACTTTTATTTTCACAGTAGACAGTCAGGTTGCGACAAGAGTGAGTTGAGGAACTTGACCAGAGTTCAATAGCTGGTATGGGGTTGAAGTCTTCAATATCTGGTGTCAATAATCAGGTCGTTGAGGGCAACATTTGACAGACTTGTTTGACAGTCCATTTTGATAAGCTTCATATGATTGAAGCCACATTCACACACTACTAGGCTGTAGCTGCTGTTTGTATCCAAACTAGATCAACAGGACAGAGTACAGCAGGACACAACACTTTCAATATCCTATTCATTTTTGGCCATGTATTGGTGTTTGGAGTAGCTTGATAGTACATCCTTTTAAGAAGAAGCCACTGTTTAGGAATTACGTCAATCAACGCTTTTAAGTACAACAATCATAACTTTGTTTTTGCAAATTTTCAGTTGAGGCAAAATAAGTATAGTGAAATAAATTTTACCCAATTTAAATCATTATAATTATGGTTTAGTGTAGTTAAGTATATATGGTATGGCAAAGTTTTCACTCGCCAACTGGGCGAGTGTCCTCATTGGTTCAGCTCGCCCGATTCCTGTTATTGGTCGCCATTGGCGATTTTGCCGGTGTTAATTTCGAACCCTGTATATATATTCTGTTCAATACACGACTTTGCAATATATTTTGACTTCTTATTAGTTAAAGTAGAACACAATATATATATATATATTTAATAATCGATTGGTAGTGCAGGACACCAACATTTTTCACAAAGTTGACAATGCATAGGA
>JAUZND010002937.1:0-12552 GCA_034780555.1 Coelogynopora nodosa
CCTTCACCGTCCACTCGACCCAGATGACCAAACCCTCCGCCGAAGGGGAGGGCGGCGGGTCGGAGGACGTGGTCGCCGTCTTCGACTATCAGGCCGAGCGCTCCGACGAGCTCAGCTTCTTCCGTGGTGACGTCATCACGGTGCTCTACCGCGACACGGTCAATTGGTGGATGGGTCAGCTGCCCAACGGTTCTCAGGGATTCTTCCCCACCAGCTATGTTGCCGGGGATGATGGTAGGGCGATTTGATGGTACTAGTTCTATGGTTCTTATGACGGACCGTTTTTAATAGTAGTATCCTTTTGTTCACAATAATGGTACAACATATTTTATAAGATTTGAATTATAAGTCATCACGTGTATATTAGAGTTCGAAATTTCATTTAATAATTATATATAACATTATTTTGAGTATATTTGCTTAAATTTCGAAGATGCTAATGTTACTTATAACATTATATGAGTTCTTACCCGAAACATAAGAACATATTTGACTGTTTTTCATTGACTGAATTTTTCTACTGATCATTTATTTTTTCTGTTGATTAATTCCAAATTATGTGGATAAATATGAAATGATTGCTAAAAGTAAACAGAACGATTCTTTAAGGTACTGCAATATAGATTACCCACTGACTTCATGGCCATGTTTTCACATAGAAATATTAGTTGCTTTTAATTGGGTTAAATACGAGTAGTAGTTAGTGTGCTTCTCTTTGTGTACATAACGTTATTGCCTCATCTATAATGCGTTCATGCAGTTCAAATCAGAGACATTAAATGTATAAATAGCTTTTATTTCAATGTCTTTAGTTGAAATCTAATTTAAGTTTTAAGCTATGGAATATTTATCTATTTCTTTTATGATTATAGTTTTGTGAGAACATTGATATTTTATTGATTTATAACGCAACAATTTACTGATTTTTCCTGAAAAACTATGTTTAAATTAATCTAGAAAATGATAGTTGATTGGTTATCCTCGTCATACTTTAACCTATGTAAAATCATTGCGTAGACAGGAAACATATGTATCTCCCATTGGTCGGGTCCAGTCTAACTCCCCCTTCCCACACAACACACCACTCCTCAGAAATCCTGTCCCGCAAGCCGGCGCCGGTGCAGCCCGAGGCGGAGGAGAGGCGGAAGCCGGCCAACTGTATGGACGAACTGGAGGAGCAGCGGCGCAACTACTCGGCCCTGCTGAGCAAGATGGGCGATCTCACCACCATCGCTACGGCCGGCAAGGATGCGGAGAAGCCCAGGTAGGCCTGTTGGTTGGAGTCTGTGTCGGTGTAATACATTATAGTGTATTATATTAATATGCATGTTATAATAGATAACGAATAAAGGAAGACTATGGCGCACTGTGAATTTATTGGGGAAATTAAATAATCTTGGTTTCGAGAATTGATTTCTATATTTTGATTATTTTCAATGGTTTTGTGATCATGGTTGATAAGAATGGTTTATAAGAAATACGATATGTAAGAAATAATATATTTGAATTATTGATTTCCTAACATCTTGGTTTCCTTAAAGTTTACTTGTAATAAAAAAAAGAATTGGTTTGTATACAAAAAGTGTAGTTTTCATATAATTTTCATGTGAATTGAATGTACACTACCTTGTCTTAAACTAAGTTAACCGGTCTAAGTTGAATCTCATCTTTAGTAAGCCAGAAGGCGGCTGCACTTAACGAGAAGCAATGTCATTCCCGTCTCTACTGTATGAGGTTCCCTAGTGTGTTCTGGCAGCACGTATGGCACCAGCACTGAGCATATTGTGCCTTACTGTCACCCCTCATTCCCGCAGACGACATCGCAGAAAACACCAGCACCATGACGAAGTGATTCAACAACAACAGGACGACACTCAACTCGGTCCCATGTCAAACGATGTGCCCCAGAATGGCCCCCCTCCCCTCCAGGACATGACAGAGCGACCCCGTAGGAGACGCAAAAATAGGCCGCCGTCGCAGGACAGGGTCGCTGAATCGGTTGCCTAGTGACCCCGGGTGTTGTTGTTGCAAGTCTCGTCTCCCTCTGTGATACCGCCGCCTGCCAAGAATAGTCATTAGAAACCGTTGACCACTGTGACATTACTTATAGTCTTCAGACTAGAGTAAACAGTATTCCCACTTATAGTGTACATCCATTTATTGTCATATACTATATTTTAATTACTTATCGTCATTCCTTTTATCGGTATATCTATCTGCATATTCAGCGTCATATTCTGCCCTTCCATAAACACAACAGAACACTGTATACATGAAGATATTTATCGTTCAGATCTTACTTCGCTTCAAATGGCCTTAAACACATATCTTGTTTTTCATAGAACAATAATGTATTATTTTGTTTATTCAGGTAGCTGTAATCTTAGTCTATATATCCGTATACCTGATTTTCTGGTATAATTGTTGATTTTGAGTAACTTGATTTATTATTATTCCTTACATCGATTTGTTATCATAACTGTCTTAGATTATGTCTTATTGTTTTATAAATAAAATTAATATATTTTCTATTTATCAATCTATATTTTTGGATTCTACATAAAACGTGAGCAATTTTAATGCATATTAGCTTTTTAGACAATAATTCGACTGGAAAATAAATATCTAATGTATAAGTAGTAAATTACCATTTTAAAAAGTCAATATCCTTTTTTAAGGCAGGAACTTGACTTGGATAGTCTTTTTGAGAAGGTATTGCATATGTATTTTGTAAATTTTAAAGTGTATCTTTCATTTTATGTCACTAAAAGTATCAAGGGAGAGGTGGGTTTAAATTGACCCACTGGTGTTTCATCGTTTACTGCCTAAAATATATTAAGACTTTCGTCTAAAATTTTCAATACCCTTCTATGTTTATACAGTTTCAATTTTTTAATATAGTGGAAAGTTGGATGATGTAATTCAATATGTTAAACAAAAAAAATAGTCTAAACATTTTTAATAGTTTTCTATAAACTTTTTTCCTGAAATTTTCATTGACAAATATATCCTTGCATCTCCACCTAACTAGTTTTCCAAATAACATTGCTTGTGTAAAAGTCTATGAATTTGAATATTATAATGCTGCCAGAAGCATTGCCTTCATTCATTTTAAAATGTTTAATTTATGATAATTGAGTGATAAAAAGGTTTCTATAAATATAATTCAAAATATTCAGAAATCAAAAATGATAAAGTTTTATATATACCTTTCATTAATAATCGTGAATATATTATAATACATTTTTATTGTAATCCCATACTTCAAAAAATATATATAAATAAACTAAATATCCACCTTTTTGAAATAGCGTCACGTTTACCTCTAGAGATACTGCCACTCGATTAAATTAACTAAAAACATTAACTTTAATGATTTAATTATAAAAAGGGTATTTTATATTTATGTGACAATTTAATTTTCATGGTACGTGAACAAACAGTTATAAATTAAAATATGACGCTACAACAAATTTTACGAACTCTCCACTTCGTCACACCATTAAACAATTTTTAAACCTCCTTTACCCTTAAAATAATAATATTGTTTTAGAACAAATTATATTTTGTTTTAAGTATAATAAAATTTTATTTTTTGTAAAATATATCTATAATATTCGGTTATGGCATTCTGGTTGAATTATGGAAACAAATATGGCTATTCAAATACGAACTACTAATGGAAAGCCACATATGTGCGAGCCAAAGTTATGGATAACCAAATAAAATCCGAAAATATGTTACAGTTTTAATTTCTGATTTACAAAAATTATAAAAATGTCAAATATTGCCAAATATTCACATGCATTCTATTAAAAATAAAATGAAAGTTAATTTATTGATTTAATTTTTTATTTTTAGTTAGGCGCTCATTTCAAATTTTTAAAATGGCATTGAATAAAATGTTATGCTGTTCAGAAACATAATGTTTGTAGAGAGGTTTGGGGTTTTTGCCCATTCTGCGACATTGATTTGTTGTTAAAATTGAATGTGCAGAATGAAATGCAAGGCATTGATCGATGACCACATGGACTTACTGGAATGGCACCAAAATACAAACAGAACATTATCGTTTATGATATTACTGCAATGGTCAACTTCATGAATATGATGGGTGATCGACATGGTACACACATCCAGGATCTGACAAGGTATTTATGCGGAGCAATATCACTGATAATTTTAGTTTTAGTTTTTTAACTTCGGCTACCCCAAATCGATTTCCATATCTACATTTCGGAGAGTGCGGTTACAATACAAACATCACGTAAAACGCATTCCTAGATGTGACGTGGGCAGTGAGTGCAAACAGTGTAGAGATAAGCTTAAGAGTGCAAATTCTGCTACCGGTTTGAACGAGGAACCTAATATCGCGTGGGTCATGACCGAGTTCCAGGAATATCTAGCATGAGCTAATTTGTGCGTCAATGCTACGTGCGATAGCAAGAGGAGAATACAGACGAAAACCTTTTCTGCCTATTGTTTTGCCCAAAATGTTTCTCTACCTTCTTATGCTCGTCAAGCTGGTCCTATTTATTCCCTGGTGCCTTATCGGGTTAACGTCCTCGGTATTCTAAATGAACACACAAAAGTGCATTCCAATTTCCTGGAGAAGACAAAATTGAATACCATAATGCAAATACCATTTTAATATCACTTCAAAAATTGTTTGATTATTACCTACCTATTAAATCTACTCTTAGAATTTAGATCGACAACTGCGCTGACCAGAACAAAAATCGCATTTTCATCTGGTATTTTGTTCATCTGCTTCTCACAAATCTCCAGCTACTACTGATTGAGATTGTGATGTGTTCATGATGCGTGGCCACACGAGATGCGCTGTACAATGTAGATGCAAACTTTGGCAATTTTAAGAATACATACCGGACTCACGATTCGTCAACACTTCAAGAACTTGAGTTGATAGTCACTCGAAGCTCAAAGGTAAACACAGCCGAGTACTCATCTGGAGAATGGGAGGATTGGAGGGGGTTCGTTTCAGAAAACAATCTTGGTGGTATGCTATAAGTCATTTCCACTTTTCACTAATTCCAATTCACTCAATCAGACATTGATGGAAAAGTCGAGCTTTAGGCCAACACAAGTGTTGAAGGTCCATTGCATAATATCCCGCTCCGAGTCCCATCCATGATTTCGCAGTCCCAAAAAATTCATGTCCAAAGGTCTCTCAGTCAAAAGATACAATTATCTGGTGGTGAAAATATTGCCACATGTACTAATCGGTCACCATAACGAGTACAAAGAGATGCTGCAAAAGCAGCTTTGCCGATTTCAATGCAGAGTTACTCTAGAGAAACTGTGCCAAAAGAGATTGTGCCAATAATATGACATTGTCATGAGTTTGAACTTTACTTTACTGAATACAGAAACAAATGTAAAAGCAGTTTTAATATTATATTTAACTACTTTACTTATTATGTTTTAATCATGTTATGTAATTAAAAATAATTATACTATTATCTATAGAACACCTATCGTATACATTTTTGAATTTCCTGAACAAAATACTATTTTTCCAAAAACTACTTTACTTATTATGTTCTCATCATGTTGTGTTATTAAAAATATTTATACTTTATTGTTATCTAAGCTGTTAATTTATTCCGTAGACTATAAGTATTGAAATATTATTGTATTAACATTAAAACGTCCTCCTGAGAAATGATGTTTAAAATGCTATATATTATGATACATAACATTTGAAGTAAAGTCGTTATTTTTTTCTAAATAAGTTATCAATAGTGGTTTTTTATCTATAAACTATGATTTTCCCAAATATTGCAAATATGCAACCAACTCCGATCGATCGAAGAAATAATGTCTAAGGTATCTTCTATGGAATCTGTCAAATATATGTATTATAAATGCCTTTTTTCAACAAAAACGTTTTATTAAATATAATTCACTTGTTTTAAACTCTTTTTATTTACTTTTACCTTGGATACTTGGCGCACAATATAAAATATTTTACTATTTTCATGGTTTTAGTGAGATTGACGCATTTCTTGATTCCAACAAGTTGGTTTTCAAATGTGACGCATGTTGGTTAATTCTTTACAGTCCGTGATATAAACTACAATAAATAGTAAGATAATAGACGTTATATTCAATATTTATAATATAAATAGTAAAACTTTATATAAATGGTAAGATAATAGACATTATATTCAATATTTATAGTATAAATACCACCACTTTAAGTTTAATGTTACATAACAAATTAAATACATAATTAAAAGTACAAATTAAAAACATTATTTTTCTGACATATTGATAGAGAACTATTTCCCCTGTGCTTTTCTTTCAAAACAGTTATTATTTTCATACAAATAAGATATATTATTATGTTTGTTATCTTATTCTTAGCCATTTTCCAAATAAATAATAATCCAAATAATTTACATTTTGATTCATTATGTAAATATTGTATTAACCATTATACTATTAATAAGCAGGGGTATACACAGCTAGTGAACACCAGGCACATGGCCCCCCCCCCCCCCATTTAACAAAATGGTGACTTCCTCTATCTGAACAAATATTGTAATACATTTTAGCACCTTTTAATAAAAGTTTTAAAATACTTTGAAAACACTTCCAAACAAAAGTATGACCCTCCTTGGCAACTTTTTGAATATATCCCTGATATATTATAGAATAAAGTAAAATACAACAAAATATAAAACAATTAAAATGAATCATAAAGAGATTATGTCATGAATATGATTAATCTATAAATATGGAATAATTTTAGTGTACATTTCTAAAGAACATTACATTAAAAAAGGAGGTAACTTAATATACCATTAATAAATATATATATAATTTTATGCTAAACTATATTTATAATTAAAAAAATTATAAAATTTAATTATGGTTTTAACAGTCAATAAAAATAATACACACTACTGTACTCCTAAACCAAATCTTTTTAGAAATTTTTAAAATATGCTATATACAAATAGGAAAGCTGGAATTAGGACCCTTATTAAAAATTATACCATCCTAGAACCCAAACATAAATCTACTAATAATTAAAATGAATATAAATAAGAATAAGTAATAATTTTAATATTTACAGTTTATAAAATACCAGGCCCCATGGATTAAGGGTGCCTGCCCCCACTTGTAAACAAGATTCTTCAGAAATTTTGCTTCAATTAGTTGTCATTTTTTTAATATGAGCATTTCATAAATTTATTAATTAGAAATTTTGGTAATTGTGAAAATAGTGCACAGAACACAATAACATAAGGCTTAATTTAGCTAAAATAAACATATGTGTAAATAAACAATACAGATAGTAAAATTTTATTACTCACTGTTAATGAAAAATATAAAAAAATGTATAAATCTTTAATGCATTTTTTATTTAAAATTCAGTAAATTAATGTATGTATATTCAGCACCCCCACTAATAATCTGGCTCAGTGGCCTCTGAATACATAATGCTCCTGACTACATACTATCCAACTTTTGAAAAATAACACAGCTGATCATGTTCAAATTATGAGCTAGTAGACAATTTTTATGATATTTTAGATTTTTTTTCTGGCATCCTTTAGGTCATGTGACTGGCATCTAGAAATGGTTAATTAAAAAATCACCAAATCAATATTTGTAATAATTTATTTTTTATTTTGCTTTTTACTTCTATATTTTATTTCTTAATTATTTGCTTTAAAAATTATCAAATCAATATTCATAATAATTTATTTTTTTATTTTGCTTCTTATTATACAGTTAGTTTGTTTAATAAAAATATAAATTATAGTCCAAATTTACTTAGTGAAGAAAACATTAAATGAAATTTAAAAAATTAAATTTTGCAATATAAAAATCTACCACCAACAATCAAATATTATTTTTGCAAAATATGTAGTGAGATATGTATTATTTGTGCATTAAAAATTGTAGAATATTTTATTTGTAGTTTAATTATTAACCAGGCCTGCAACAGTATCAGATTTATGTCAAATGCTTTTCATTGTACTAAAATATTGCATATAATGATTATGTCAAGTTTTAGAGTAATTGATTGATAGAACATATGATCTTAAAAATCAATTTTATTACCTGTTCCATACCAGACTAGATTATATAATAGATTAAGAAATAAGTTATTAATGCTCAATCACCTTGCAATACATATATATATATAATTTATACAATATAAGAGCAATTATATATTTATTATTTTAGTTTAATTTCAACCTTCATATTTATGTAAAAAAAATTATATAAGGTTATGTTAAACTTTAAGTTATGCAAAGAGTATTTAAATACACTATATGACACACAGTAACTTAGGCTTCATTAATGATCTTGCATACTACCAGAATGTTTAAGAGCCAATTATTACTAAAATCTTTATACTAAAGTGAATTTGAATATTCATAGTATTGATTTATGTAAGCCTGGAGAAAAGTTATTATTTAAAATTTTAAAAATAGGCAAAAATCTACCTACCTGTCACATTATTCAGGTAATTAAAAAAAAATTTGCCTGAACAAATCTTACACAAAATAAATATTTTCCAAATAATTTAAGTTTTACAATATTTTACAGTTGCTACACAAATATGAATTATGAACAAGTACTTTTTATTTTTTAGGAATATATAAAGTATTTAATCACAATATTTTTCCAATGGTTAAAAACAAAGCATTGATAAATTATTCTGTTTATGTATACAATATTTTACCTCTTTGTAGATGGAAACTTTTCTAGAAAATGAAGAACAATTTCAACAATGGCTTTCGGAACCATCAAGAGGTTTAAGTAGGGAGTGTGAACTGGGCACAATTTCACATCCATGTGTCAATAAAGCAGCAGTATGTTTTAATTAAACTTTAAAAAAATAAAACAGTGTAATAAATATCATTTTATTTAGATAGTAAATCTACTTCATATGCCACCTGGATTGATATTCAAATTTACTAAACTTGAAGTAAATTTAATAAATTATTTGAAATTATGTGAAAATTAATTTTTAAACTATAGATTTTATTGACATTTGCATTTCTAACAGATTTACTTAATTAAATCTACTTTATTTACAACTACAAAGCACTTTTATTTTATGAATTCTGGTGACTGTGTTTTTAATATAAATATCACCAATATCTATTAGCACTATACAAATTTACTTAAATTTAGTGATATTCACTTACCCATACTCATCGTTGAATATGCATTATAAAATCGTTGTATGTAGGTTTTAAATATAACATTTCTTCGTTAATGAATAAACATTTTTATTTTGTTGAAGCAATTCATATTGGTTTAGTATTTAATTCTTAATTTTGTTATACTGAAAATAATCCATCAATGTGATTTTTCTATTTAAAAGAAGATTTAATAATATGTAAAAAAATCTAATTTAAAACATGCATGATATATATATGTTGTCATTTAGTTTCATTTGGTAAATTTGTATTCTATATAATTTGAAACTATTAATTCCTTTTGGTTGATTAATAATTTTTTTAATATCTTAAAAAATATATGTATTTATGAAAAACATAATTATATGTAAAATTTACATTTTGATTTTCAATTTTAAAAAATAAACAATATATACTACATAGTATAGGAACATTTTTTGAATTATTTTTTTAATTGACGAGAATTCAACTTCTAATCACTTACATAAATAAATGATCTATAGTTCAGTGCTACAAAGGATATTGTTAAATAGAAATTGACACAAAATTAAATGCACTATTTCATAATGCGCTAATATAAAGGGTATTCATAATAAATATATATTGTCTAAATTGATTAAATAAGACCTTTTTCTCAAATTATTTCGTAAGATAAACAAAATATGACATTATAAAAAATATATTGAACATGAACTTTCTTTCTGCTATAAGTTTTCAACAACAGAATAATAAATTTTAAGACCGACGCAGTGAAGTTCTGTCTACACTTATTCTGCAGTCCCACTTAGAATGCCTCCAGAACGCCATAACCGACTGGCTCTGCGAAAAGGCCAACCACACCTCTGCTGCTGCAGATCATGCCGCCCCCTCTAGCTCCTCTCCCCGTCACTCCACCACCAACCAACTCGAAGTGATGGGCACCGGTCTACAGTACCACGCTCCCCCTTCACTGGTGGGGGCCGGAGATGGGGACAGCTTCATGACTATCGACGAGGTGGTAGAGGAGGTGTTGCGACTGCTGAAGCGGCTGGAGGTGGACCGAAGAAGTACAGAGGAGGCTGTGGAACAACAGCGGGCTCTGGTTGTCAAGTACTCGCGGCAGATCGATCGAATGGCTGCGCTCAAGATGGAGGAGCTCCCAAGAGCTGTGCAGCTGGGTACGTTAATTGTGGTTTGTAGTTAAGAATTATAGGTATTACGCTATACAATATACAATAAGCTATATTTAGATTAAATATTACAATAAGCTATATTTAGATTAAATATTTAATAAAACATGTTGTGTAGGGAAAATATTGATTTCGTTAAAAAAAATTGTAGACAAAGTGCAACATTTTATTTTTTATAAGAATTGGTTATACATTTTGAGGGAGTTTATTGTTTTTTTGAAGATTACATATTTATTTAAAAAAAAATTAAATCAAATTAATATTCATCAGTCTATCTTCAACATTAGAGTTTTTTGTAAACAATTAAATTATTAATATCACAATTAATACAATCACGAATCAAACTGATTAACCAAAATGTATTATTAGCCACAATGGTGTAAATATTAAATATAATCCCCAATTAGTTAATACTAATTTTTACGAATCTGTGTGCTTTATAATATTTTATATCAATTCACTAATTTTAACAGAAAATGTTAGCTGCTCACATGAAAAACATTTTTTTTCAATTTTGATATTTTTATTAATAAATATTAAAGTTTTGTGATTTGTTATTATTTGATGATATACTTTTATTTCTTTATTATGATTATTGGCTACTAGATTTACCTAAGTGTATAATATTTTGAAAAACTTAACATCAAGGTATAAGAATAAAAAAGTATAATATCGTACTTAGAATATTAGAGAAAAAAAAGTCACGGTAAATGAAACCTTTCAAATTTACTGCTATTAGGACTCATCAGCAGGCCACCATACCTCCACCAACGAAATATGTCTGAATTCAGTAGAACTTTGTGACGCCAGCAAAAGACAATTTGCATAAAATCTAGTCATGATCAAAATCATTTGAGAAAATTAACTATCTAGTAATAGTGAGCGGTTTAATTCTAACGTAACTAAACTATAGAGAGGAATTTGTGTTCTTTGTTGAAAGATTATGGCAACTTTGTTTTGAATTTAATATACCATTATATTTTTACTATACTATATATTGAGTGAGCTGTAAATCACAGATTTACAAATAAAAATTAACTATTTTATAAAATTTTAGATTAGATTAACATTTAAATTAACAATTACTTTGATAATTATTTTAATGTTTTAACGTACCTAACATAATGTATAATATATTTCATATTTTTATTCCATTTTTAATCTTATGTAACAGAACACCATTCTATTAACAGCACAGTTAGTTAGGAAAAATATTTTTCTAAACAACAAAATGTAGTTATGGCCGCAGCCAGTTTGTGTTGTATTACTCGACAGTTAATTGAGAAAGCACCTTCTTTTCTCTATTTCGGTAAAGTCGACTAGACAAACACCACCCCTACCTTTTGGTAATGTTGACGTTGAATGCGATGTTCTCAGCCGCACACAATTCATTCTAAGCTCCCTCCACTTGTATACAGACTTACAGAGTAGAGGCATATCGAAATAAAGCATAGGTTAGTACAAACAAGAATTTTTCATAAAGGTTATTTCACTTGGTGTTATTGAACATTTTAAAGTAAATAATTGCATTGCATTATTTAAAGAAATTGATATTGTATTCGAATAAATCAATTACTTCAAATTAGAACATAAAAAACAGGGTTTAGTATAAAATTACAATTTTTAAAAGCTAAAATTAGTTGCTTATTATGATTTAATGCGAAAGAAAACTTGGTATTGCAATTTATCAAATAAACTATTTATTATTCTATTGATATACAATGTATACTGTATTATAATTAATGATAAAAATACGTAGAATAGAAAAATGTTGTAACTATTATTTCATAGAATTATAAACTGAAATCATTTTTATGGTTTTCCCAATCAAATGTAGACACCGGACGGATCAAATGCGCAATGTCAGATCATATGTGGATAGCCGAGAATTTAAATTTGAAAACGTGATTTTTGTCGGTTCAAATGTAGACAAGAACACATCAAATGCGGCAGCGACACATCAAATATAGATGCGCTATTTTCGATGAAAATAGTATTAAAACTAAATATTTAAAGGCAGCTATAATATTAACTACAGTAGATATATTAATTAATTATATTTATGCATAAAATATAACACAAGCTCTTCATGTTGCTGAAGTAAAACATGATCGCCGAACTTCTGCCAGATCTCTCTTCATGGTCGCTTTCCACTGGGCAATGGAATTTTCCACGATATTGAGGAATGGGGA
>JAUZND010002938.1:0-12552 GCA_034780555.1 Coelogynopora nodosa
TGACTGTTTCTCATCGATCATCAACTGTTGTGCTTCAACTAACTGTGAATTCAATCAACTTATATCAATTTGCAATGAACAAATTTTAACCCGATTTGTTGTACGAATCTGAACTATTTTCTGCAATTCAATTCAAATTATGGAGTGGACTCCAATGTTTCCTAACATTTCTGAATAGATTACTTCGAATTTGTAAGTTTTTGTTTTTATATCAATACACCATATTGTACATAGAGCTATATAACTATATTTTAATAAGAAATAAAAACAATCAATATATTAGTATTATTACATTTTTTTATTAAGGGGAAGTATAACAATGAGGGTGGATAAAAGGTATAATGCAACAAATGAACGCTTCTTTACACAAATGAACACCAAACAGGTATTGATTGAAGATTATTGTCGATAAAAATGAGGCTCGAATTGCCATAGTTGTTACGTGCTCGCTGTTGGTCAGTCTGAAATTCGTAATCTTTCGAGGATTTTCTAGAGTCTTCCCAAACAGTGAGTTATTCTTTAATTTATAATAATCTTTCTCAAACTTATTTTTGGCCTCTCGTCGACGTTTACTTTTCTGCTGGATGTAATCTAGAAAAAATGGCTCCTAATGAAACTGCAACACTCTGTGGATTTTTGTTAACACCATTCCTTGATTGAGATAGAACTGAAGCATCATTCCATGACAAACATATTTTTCCTTTTTCATATTAGTGAGCAGGAGTTTCGTGATATCCTTGTACTTGAGCCCAATTTTCCTTTTTGAAAACAGGTTTTTATGCTTACCATTCATAAATAGAGTAAGCCAGCAGATTAGACTAACTTCTTTCTCTGGCGGAAATAGCAGATCTTCACTTATATACTGAATATGTGGCGGATACTCGCAGTCCACCTCACACATGTGTCACTACCACTGTTTAAATCAACCTTTTCGAGGTGTGGCAATGACTGTGCGAGAGCGTTTCCATGTAGATTATTGGCGTCTATATATAGAAATTTCACCCGTTCTTGTATTAAAACCATGGGTATATTCTGACTCTCATGTTCTTTGTTCACAAACATCATTCCACCTCGCGTTCCGCTTTCAATAAATTTGTACATGTCGACATTTGTGAGTAGCTTTACTTCAGCATTGGTCATCTTAAAGGCAGATTGCTAACACATACTGGGTGCTGACACAAAATAAGCAGGGTCTAACTTGTCTTCAGTAGATTGAGATTGCGGAATGTCTCAAATACATCTGCTAATTGGTGCACGTCTCGTTTTAGATATGTCAGCATATAGTCGCCGAAATTGTGGCACTTGGATTCCCGCCAAGCCTCTTCAGCTCTCTCGTAATCTACCAATGAACACGACTGCTTCATGAGATCGTCAAAAAAGGCTTCTCGTGATGGTAGTTTTCGTCATTTTCTTGATTGAATAAAAATATGTGTATGGAAACACACCTTTCGCAATTATCAGAGAATCAGGAGCAGAAGCCGGAATTGCTCAGCGGCTTTACATTAAATCATTCGGAGAGAGATTTCTGACGATATTATCTAAGGAGTCACACATGAATGGGACATTACCCTTGAATTGATGCTTCATACGAATAGTCAGCTCCGTCATCTTGCCATCTTTCATATTAAATATAATATATTAATATAACTTAATATTATTAAGTTTATCTACTGGAAACGTGACAGCTATGGCTTTATATATAGCTTTAATATATGGCTTAAACTGTCACGTTTCCAGCAGTTTATCTACTGGAAACGTGACAGTTAAAGCCATATATTTCTCCCTGGAAAGCGGCATCACGCATAACTCCCATTCCATTATCTTTCCGAGAGCCTCCTGGCAGACAACATCTGAATCATACTTTTTAAAATTTTGGAAGAATATTGGTAGAACAGTTCTATCGAGTCGCATTTGGGTGTTGAAATCCTGGCAGGCTGTACCTCTATATCGACCAATGAGATGGTCGTGCTCCGCCACTTTGAAACTCTTGCTGTTCCGGAATTCTTCGCTTTATATATAACACTTAGTGGCTCTGTTATGACTTTGCTTTTCTCTTTCGCTATAGTCCAGTCAACGTTTTGGAAAGAATGATCTTTATTCAACTAGTAGACGTCTTTGTCCCACTGTTCCAACAAAGTGTCTGTAGCCGAGATTTAGTGGAGCAGCTTTAAGTTCTGGATGAGGTATGAGAACCATTCCAAAAGCAGCCGGTTTGTACTCAACATCTCCAAAAGTATTCTTATTTAATATGCACTTAATATCTGCATTCATAACGTAAGGCAGCCGTTGACATAATCTCAGATTTGTGAACTTCATATGTATGTTTTTCGGTGGGAGAAGTGTTATTGCCTCCTCTGAGCAGCACATATCGCGATTATTTTCAAGATGTGTTTCAGATGTAAACGATTGGAGACATCATTGTTTGCAGAATTTGTATGCATGAGTCCAATTGGAATTATCTTTTCTCTTGTGACATAAAAGTAATCGGTTAAGATTGACTATGAGTAGTTAATGATCTGAATCTTCAAAAGCCAGTATATTGATCACCTTCGATGTGTTTCCAATGATGATTTACCCGCAGCTCTGAGAACTCTTACTGGATGGCTTTCATTTTCCTTATCCCACTCAAGCAAATTGAGATGTATACCTGGACTGTGGCGTTCGAAATTGATAAAATCACGAGCATTAATGGAAGATGCAATTCCTGTCCAGTTATAGTTGTTTTCGTGAATATTGTACTTTTAATGTCTCTGGAGATTACGCTTAATCTCATGGGAAAGTTGACAGGCGAGAACTGAATACTTGAAAGGATTGATCGCCAGTCTTTTAAACGTTTTAAACAGTCTATTTGTAGCCTAGTCTACTCGGAAGATCAATATAATCTGCTTTACCACAATAATCAGGCGCTGAATAGTACTTGGTTGCTCGAATGTCGAAATAATTTACTCCTAATATAGTCCAAATACTTCCTCCTTGAACGAAATGCTCCACTTTTGAAAGTAATCCATTGATTATTTCAGAAATACAATCCAAAGTAAGAACAGTAGCGTCGAGGAAAAACAATTAATTTTTCAACTCGATGACTTTACCGTCTGCATCAAGCTGAGCATTCTGACCTATAGGATTGGGTGCACTTTACACTCATCTCGAGTTGAAGCCAATAGCTGAGATACTGTAGAATCAATCAGCGGAGTATCTGCATATCCTTAATCTCTGGAATAAATCGTATGTATTGCGTCCTCTCGTGTTGGCTGCGTTGCGGCAGTCTTCTGCAAATACAGTTGCACACTTCCTTCGGAATAATTGGAAGTCCATCAGGATAACACGTTCTTCTATGCATTTTCAGCATTTCGATCGAATTAAAAAGTGAATTGCATTGTCCGCATTTAAAAATCTTTATAGAGTCGGTTGTACCTGAAGTGGTTGCTATTTGACAATCTGAGCAAGGGAGTTGACCATCGTTAACGATATTGCTTGTATGGTATAATATCTCTAAATCATTCGAAACCAAATCAATAAATATATCTGTCGTCTCGGGCACATACAATAGTCAGTAATAAGGTTTCTCGCATCATGCAATATTTCGTCGGATAGATCAATCATATCGCTTGATACTACTTACTGTATTTGTATCAGGATAGACACTTGCCCATAGTCTATCTATTAATTGTGGCTCAGGTTCTGCATTGACTTCAGCTGGCATATCAATTACATCGTTTGATACAATAATGGTGGTTTACGGAAATATATTTGACCATAATTCCGACTTAGAATCCAGCTGATCAGACTGTGGGTAGAGGCATGAGCAAAAATATTGTCCTGATAATGAATAGGAGATGGAATGGACAGAATAGGTGGCAACGTTGGTGCTGTTGATGATGTTGGTAGAGTTGGCGACGTTGGTTGCGTAGTTAATGTCAGAAGAGTTGATGATGTTGATAAACATTATGCCAATCTGCACCTTGGAAAAATTTCATCCTACTGATGAATTCTTCCTTCCTTCCTTCACTGCTGATATCAGAAATATCCTCGAAGATTGAATTCATCATTTTAAAATAATATATAAACACGGAATTAATTAATCTAGAACTAATAAACTGAAATAGTATTTGAAATAAAGTAATAGTAGTAGTAGCGCTTAGTAGTAGTAGTCGTAACATCGTAACAATATATAGTCCGGAGAGAGCGATTGTAAATACAAGCGATTGTGTCGAGAGTGTGAAGCAGATAGTGAAGACCTCTCTGTTTATACTTTTCCTGAAAAGAAAAAAGGAGGGGTATAGGGAGTGTAGGGTGGTAGGGGGGATAGAGGGGACTAGGGAGGGGGTAATGGGGGGGGGGGGGTTAGTGGAGTCAATATCTATTTATAGTCATGAGTCATGATCTATTTATAAATGTGCTCAAATTAACTCTTCCTTCTAAAATCAGACAATATATGCAGGTTATCTATTTTGCAATAATTTTATTTACCTAAATATAAAATATTATATTTTCGATATTTAAAAGGGCGTTATAAATTTATGTTTTTCCACTATAATTTACGCCAACATAATTATTTGCGTATACTGCCATTATTATTTCAAATATATATAGGGACCTTCCACATATTTGCTTATACTGTTGTTCGTTTGCTGTTGACACACAGGTAAACAGCATTTATGTAACTATTATAGTTTCATCTAAATTTACACTTAGAACTTAAACAATCACATATTGTGTTCAATTAAAATTATTTATACCATGTAATGTTGTACTGAAATATATACACTCACACACGTTCTTTCCACTTAGTGCGCAAATATTTTAACTCTTGATCTTAAACTATTCCGAACTGGCGCTAAATTAATTTTATTATACAGGAATTCAATCCAGGATATATTAGGTAGACACCTATTATAATACCTCTGAATTTACACTGATTCCAACGCGACTGACAGTATGCATGATGACTCTTAAAGTTTAATAATATAGAGATCTCCTATATTGAATAAAAGTTTATTCAACAAATGAATCTAATCTTTATGGATAATGATAAAAAATATCTGATGACAATTTTATATTTCACAAAATATGTTGTTTTCATTATATAATCCCGTTAGAGAAGTTTTTAAAAAAGATCTTCTTTTTATGAATTAATTCGTTTTTACTATATAAAATAGCCTAAAAACCAAAATTTCTCAAATGTAATTTCCTTATATTTTTAAAATACAGTTTTTATTGTTCAATATAGCGCTTTCCTAATCAGACAATTATTTTTTTGTAAATAAAATATTATCCACTATACCAAATCGATCAATAATTACGAAAAGGTATTTCAATATATGTTTCCTAAATAATACATCGTTATCATTTATTTTAAAAATAGTAGACATTTCAGTTGGTTATAATTATAATCAAATATAAGCTGAACTGACGACCTTCTTAGGTACATCTCACATTTTGATCAACAATTGATCTGGAATTTGGTTTAAACTCACTTTGTATTATCATATAACTTATATTGGTATAATATGTATCAGAGGTTCATCTTTCGGGAACGAGGCTGACATTGATGAGTTTAGACTGTCTTTCCCGTTAAATACAAAATCAGAGCCCAATTATTTTACTTAATATCCTGGAACGGATGACAGATCTGATAAATTACTGCAGGCACATACCTCAATACATATAATTACTCACACAAAGTAAATCGATATTTTTGAATTCAGAATTAACATGATGAACACACGTAAATTATATATAGAGATGTATTTTTTGTATATCCTGTTATACATAATACAACTTTATAAAAACCGTACTATAACTATATAAAAATAGTAGTATATATAGTAGTATAAAAACTACACTATTTATGCATTTTACGGACTAACCTATTTTTTATACAATATGTAAAGATTAAACATTTTGCTAGATTCTCTAAAAAATATATAAATTTGAAGTGAAAGATCTAATCTTATATACCTCAAAAATATTCATCAATATTTTAGGTGCATAACAGGTCTGTTTCACAATAGAAAGGTTCTGAACTTGAAGCATATCAAAGAGCTATTAAATTTTAGTATAAATCATGATAAGCTGCATAACGATTTATAATATTATATAGTTATTAATCAATGAGACACAAATAAACGACCTATACGATATATTAAATATTAAAGCAAAATTACACATTCATCCTATAAACTAACAAGCAACATTAAAATGTAATGTATAGTTATTTCAACGATAATTTTTAGTCAATTCATAAAAACTAAGATTTTCATCTGGCCCATTCATAACTACCGCAGCACTACCCCTGCGCCACACACCACTCTGAGCCGATCCATCCGTATACTCGGTGAAGTCAAACTGTCCAAGGAAATGAATAGTGTCCATCGTGTCTTCCAAACGAACAGCTTCAGAATCACTATAACAGCTGCCCCCCCTCAAAGAGAGGTAGACACTCCACTCTTTGTTTCTCCACTGCCACTGGGCAATAGTGAAAAAGTGGAACTCTAGGTGTCGTTATGCTGCTAAACCAATACTATCGCAGGTTTTATTAGCCATCTTTTAAAAGCTAATGCGGGCCACGAAGCGATGGCGAACCACGTGCTATGAGATTATCCTGCGAGGGTTCGAATTCACGAACCTTAAAGACTTCTCCAGTGCTGTGGCCGTTTCTCAACGGACGACGGTATGAAACAAAGGAAAACCAGCCTCCAAACGAATGGCATCGACTGGAGCCGTAGAGTACATACCGGTTAGGAGTTTCAGGCACTTATTCTGCGCCATGTCTAGCACCTCCACTGCAGAGTTAGACAGCCAAGGTAGCCATACCGCTCCGCAGTACTTGGCAGTGCTCAAGAGGAGAGTCTGATACACCCGCTGAAGCAGCTGACCATTCCATCCCCACTCTCGGCAACTCAGCGCCCCAGGACGCGGCTTCACCTCACCATCTTTATAGCCAGCCTATCAGCTTGAGGGCGGAAGGTAAACATCCGATTGTGCATAACACCCAAGAAACAGTGTTAGGATTAAACCTTAGACTAAGGTCCTAACCTTTGACCTTAGGAATTCACATACTCTTATAGGTATCAGGGCTAAATAAACTTACCTCGTACTTATTCATATTAAGGGTCCGCTTCTTCTCCCGACTCCACCTCAAGACTTCCCGCACTCCAATCTCAACCTGAGTGACCGCGAGCTCCTTACGGTTATCGGAAGACCAAACCGCTGAATCATCAGCATATAAGCTAACGCCCAGCGGCTGCGGAATGCGTGCGTGAAGTCCCGAAGTAGAGAAGAGAAACAACAGTGGTGAAAAGACGGAACCCTGCGGTAGTCCCTCATGGATCAACCGAGTTCCACTCTTGTTCCCGTTGAGACGCACTCTAGCCAGCCTGTTGGTGAGGAAGCCCCTAATCCACTTCAAAAAGAGAAAAGGAACTCCTGAGCTCAACAAGGTATCTAGTAGGTCCGTTTGTCAAACCATTTCATAGGCTTTCTAGAAGTCCAGTAGTGCCAAAACACTCCGCTTAGCCGGCCGGCTCTAAAAACCATCGCTGACGGATTGGGGAACCTAATAACCTGGCCGGTCCTCAATAGACCAAAGTCTACGAAACCCGCCCTGGTCCTCCGGCCTCATGCCAAGCAATTCAGCAAGGTGTGTGAGGCGGTTTGCCACCATCCGCTCCATCACCTTGCCAAAACAAGAGGTTAGGATTACGGATGGTAAGAGTCGACTTTCCTAGCTAGTTTGTCATCCTTCATCGGAATGGGTATAATCCTCAGCCGCCTTTGCATTTGACTGATACAGTGTACACCTCAACTCCGCTAAAGAGTATGGACAACACTCTTCCCCTTCAGGCCCATGAAGAAGAGCCTCGCCATCGCGATAGGACGCCCAGTTTGCTCTGTTCCAATTCCATTTTAAGTTTTGGTTTCCCGCAGCCAAGATATTGACCTTCAAGTCAATTTCACTGAGTATCGGATAATTACCCGATCCTAGACCATCCAGCGAAATATTTGGTGCACTCAATCCGCCCTTTCTCGGATTAATTCGTGTCGCCGATCCGCCATTCAGACAGCCTATATTATTTACCCTAAGCCACTCTTCGATCTCCTCTCCAAGCACGTCATACGGCTGGATTGGATCCCAGAGTGCCGAGTGCCCTTTGAGATTACCTCCAATAATCACCTCCGAAAAACCACCAAACTAGAGGGATAGCACCAGGATACCAAGTCGTCCTGTCCAGTTCGCCTCTTAGAGGCGGCATACAAATACACAAAGACATGTCTACCCCGGTTTCTCGACTGTATTTCTACAGCCATCGATTCCAGTCTCCCCTCCTTCTTACCCTCCCAAATCGTACCTACTTGACGGAAGGGGATGTAATCCTTAACAAAAGTCAGGAGACCTCCACCCTTCAACTTTGCCCCGTCAGGGGCAATGGGTCGGTCCTGTCTCACAGCCGCGCATTCGGGGAGATTCGGAGTAAATAGAGTGACATTTTTATTAAACGTTGGTCGTAGGCCGTCGACATGATTAAGATAGAGCTCGCGCAGTGTTGCAGCGAGTTCCAACTCACCAATGTTAAATGCAAGAGGTTCGCATGACGAGAGAAAAATTGGGTTGTCAACCTCTGTATGTGGACAACTTGTGACTTGACCGTTGCTGATCGGATCATTTACGCTCACGAATTCAAGTGATTTAAGTGAATTCTTCTCTCGGATATTATTTACGTCGAAAACTGCAGTGACGTCTCCGCAGTCTTATAGCGTTGATAGGGTCCAACATTTACATTGAGCGGGTTGACAATACGTGATGATCCAATAATACACTGCGATCCTGTAACTTCCATAGTATTGTGTTTTATAAAATAAAATATTCTTAATAGTTTTAATGTCCTTGACAGAATCTCTGAAAAATAAAATGTTCGCGTACATGTTATTGCATGTTATTTCATGGTATTGTTTGACTTTGAAATAACCGTAAGGAATTCCCTAAAATGTAAAATGATGCTTTATTGCTTTAAACTTTTGTTATAAATTACATACCTTTTATTTAAACTATACTGTCTTTTATTTTAAAAATAATATATTTTACGTAAAATGCTTACTGCCAGATTGAATGAACTTCTTGATCATGTTAAGTATGTGATTTATCGCATTGTCTAAAAACTCAGAGTTCTATGCATCTTCAGCATGGCAGGATATATAGAGGCTGTCAGACGAGAGAATGTGGATCAATTTGTAATTAGCCTCTGATTTTCCCGGAAATGACATTGACCTTGTTTAAATCAAGTTATAGGAACACGAATTTTAAACAAATTACGTAGAAGGAATTCTGAAATCGACTGGGGAACCCAATCACATGTTATTTAATGTTAATTCATGAATTGAAATGAATCAATAGGTACATGTTTTGTAAAAATGGCGCAATTTCCTTGATCTTATTTAAATCAACCAATAGGAACTCAATTTTTTTTAAATAGCTAGAAAAGAATTTTCAAATCGATGGGGAACCCATCAAACGAAATTCCCGCATATAGATGTAATAAGTTGTTTATTATGATAGTCAGTATCAATGTAAACAAATATTTATAATTTGCTTGTACTGTTGTCTTATATTGTAGTTGCCCAGTGTAGAATTTAATATTAATCAAAATATATTTCTTTAATAAGATGACAAATTTTGAATAGTTCGCAATATCTATTTTTATAGTGATCTTATCCTTATATTTGCATAATCGTAGGTAAATGCGTAACTGATATATTTCCTAAACATTGACAAAAAATCATTTAATGTACCTTTAAAATATTAAAAGTAATCTATAACATATTAAAATTAAAAAGCCATTCGATTAATCATTTTATTCATTATTTATATGATCAAAATATGTTACCATTACTTTATTTTATGAAAACAGACAGATTACAAAAACAGTTAAATTAATATGTTGTAAATATACTAACGCAAGGGTTACATATTCATACATTTCTAAAGCTATTGTGAGAGACTGAGTAGGTGAGTCGACTAATATACAGTATATTATGTTTAACAATTATACAGCTATTGTATACTTCAGCACACCTAATAAATGACTTTCCAATCTAGGTCATAAGGTACCTGAGCATATAATATCGCAGGCAATACCTAAGAATGTCGGTTGGATGAAAGCAGTAAATAGTTAAGGCTTAGTTTGGAGATGACATCAATTAGTACATTGCGGCTAGTCTTGTGCGTTGTGTAGTGTTATCTGAATTGTAATTTTTGGGTGTTTCGATCGAAGAATAATGTCGGAATTTGAAAAAGCATTTCATGAAATGGACGTGGCTCATCTTGATTATATAACAGAAATAGACCTGAGGAGTTATGCCACGAGAAAGAACATAAATGCAGACAAATTCACTACTGTGAGTTTAAACTTATAGAAATGCAATGATACTTATTTGGTTACATATATATATATATATGTATTTCAATATTTGATGTACAATATTATAGACTTTTTATATCACAAAGCAAAGCACAACATTTAATTTTTTTGGATCATTGTAAATTCTTGTGCTTTTTAAGGTGATATAAATTCTGAATCGGTAGCTTATTGATAAAAACTGGTCGTCAAATATCTCTATCCATATAGTGCAAATGCGATATTAATTCTGAATCACTATATATATTGTATAATAACTCTAACAGAGAAACATGGAAACTAGCATAAAAACATGTACCCAAGTAATCGAAAATTGAACGTTTGATTTGTATCTACAGATATATACATATAATAAATGAAAAAATATTACTGTCTTGAATTGGCAAGGTCGAGTACTATTTAAAAATTAAAACAATTCAAGGTTAATGAGATCGATAGTACCATATAGAAATTGTTCAGAAGTATTATATTGGTAAATAATTTTAAAAAAATTGTTTTTTTTGTTTTTATATATGCATCATGAACAATAATGACGGTACAAAAGGATTTTTTTTCTAGATAAACATTTTAATGAGCTAATTTATAAAAAAATTAATTATATTTATAATCCATAAATAAGTATTAGAATATTTTATATATAGTGTAGTAATTCTGCGATTAAATCCATGGATATGTGAACAAATTGCTATTAAAGCTTTGACAATTGATTATAACTTAGATATAGGTCAAAAATAACATATGTGAAAAGTCCAAAGAAATTTCATGATAAGTTTATTTTTATAATGAATATTATATAATTTTTATAATGCATATTTATAATAATTCTTAATTTTATAATAATTCCTAATTTTTATAATGCATATTTATAATAATTCACCTAAAACCAAAGATATTTCTACTATCCTTTAATATGGGAAAACACAAAAATAATTTGAAAATAAGTTGAACAATGGGATTTCTCGGAACTCTTGAGAGGTGTTAACTAACAAAACTTTGTTAGCAATTTGTCCTGATTATTTTGCTACAATGACTACACTATATATACATATACATTAATATAAAACACGTTTAGAAAATTGTTTATCATACATTTTTTATAGAAATGGCTGAATCTTTTTGACGAAAACAAAGATGGAGTGATCGAATTAGACGAATTTCGTCAAGCTCTTGGAATAAATAGAACATCACCAATAGATGAAGACTCTATGTACGTTACAAAGTTAAAAATTATAACATGATAGTAATGTATAGTAATGTATCGCATCATGATATAATTTTTAATCCGTTTCTAAAAGGTTAACATTAAATTAGAAATAATTCAATACGCAATATTTATAAAGAATATATATATGATTTGACAGATGAAGAATCTATAGAGTAATAAGTTCTAAATTAAAGTTTATTTTTGTAATACATAATATGTCTAAGAAATACTATTTCAAAACACAATAAGTTATGATTGCGTAACATATTTAAATATAGATTTTCCTAACTAGGTAAAGCGTAAATTTATAAAAACCACGAAAAACACTTTTTCGAACATATTCATATTTATTACCTTCCATTTTTTTATATATATATTTTTTTACAATATTAGTAACTTTTTTACATTACATAATTTTTTTAATTTTTAATTTTACAATTCTATAAAAGTTTTTGGGTTTTCTCAATTTTTTCTATCTTAATTTTGAAGAAATAATAACATTATTCAGTATTTAATTTAATTTAATTTAAAATAAATAAATAATTAATAAATTGATGAATATAAGAAGTATGGATTTGAAAAATAATAAATAAATCAGAAAACTCCATTCTAACAAAATACCATCGACGATTTTTATAAAAATTGTGGTTCTTATTGATTAATGAAAAGGGGCTGATCATTTTCATTATCCATTCATTAAATGTATAAGACGTAAATTTCAATTTGTAACATATATTTACAATAAATACACGCAATAAAAAAATAATAGTTCTAGAAATAAAATACATGATTATTTCTGATATAGAGTCCCAGTCTTATCTGACGCAATATCTTCTCAACCGGGACGCAAATCCTCCAACGGAGACGACGATGAGTTCACGGTGTACTCCGCCGACATGCCCAACTACCTGCAAGGCGTTGTACGCGACTTTT
>JAUZND010002939.1:0-12551 GCA_034780555.1 Coelogynopora nodosa
CCTTTCTGTGTTTGGGTAAACGTTTGGATAATAATGCTTGACATTATTCTGCTACAAAGCGTCAATATTTTCAGTTTTTTTTTATACTATATTATAGAGAGAAAAAAATTGTAAGGATTTTATTATTATATTTGATAAGAAAGTTATTACTTTTGACGAATTAAAAAATCTATAAATGTAACATTGATTAACTAAAAATATTGCTAAGTTATAATAACTTAGATGAATTTTGATAAACACAGTAATCGACAGGTAAATCCATCTGCAGACCTGTTTCGGGGTATTCGCCCCTCATCAGGACAGTGTAGGAAACGAACATGCAACCCAGCGATCTGTGAGTGAACCCACCTACCACTAGGCCACATATCCTCGCCTGTCAACTACCTTGTCTAACTTGTAATATGAGCCCTTCACCGCAGTTTATAATAAGGAAGAAACTCCACATATAAATAAGACTTAATACTAAGAAGCGAACTTCTTAATTGTAGCCTATATGGAGAGATTTTTTAATTTTTATTTGATTATGAAAATGGCTCGATTATTATCTAAATGCTACATTATAATATTTTGCAAAATTATCTCAACTTTTTAATGAAACTTGTAAAATAATAATTAATTTGTAATATTAATATTTTTATTATAGGATTTATATAAATCCCATTTGAACTGTAAAATTCGGTTCAGTATATTTTGTAAAAGAAAATCACTCTATAACTTAAAATTTAACAATATTTAGTTTTCCGAGACTAAAAAACTTTCTATAAAATCTTCTTTAGGTAAGTTAATTTGTATTATTTTTTGACAGACGAGGCGTAAGTAATATAATTAGGTCGAACAATAACCAAATCTGTTTTTCTCAATGTACAATACGTAAAATATTCTATGATTGAATTATAACTTCTACAACTGATCATAGCTCCCGACAAATAACATTACGTTTACAATGTGTTTTAATATGATTTGTTTAAAATTGATGAGAAATATGACCAATTCATATTCATCTTAAATTGATTCAAAATAATAATTATATCACATTGTACATTATTTCGTATTATACCTTAAACTCAATTGTCAAAATATTCGTGAAATGAGGTTTTGTTTCTCCTTTTATCATTGTACATAAAATAAATGGATGGCGTATACAAAGGCAAGATACGATCTGAACTTGCGATCTAAATTTTTAAATATAAATTCTGATACAATAATTTATCTAAAATGTGAATAAACTAATTAAGTAAATATACATTTAGAAGTCGTAGATACGGAGACTGATATCCGATTTCCATGTCTATAAAATCTTAGTTTATTACGTATAGGATTTGTACAATTCTTCAACAAAATTAATTTGTGCATAAAAGTAAATTTTGACAATTTTAACATAATTAAATTCAATTAGAATTTTCCATATTAAAAATATTATAGACATTCATATGTAACAATTTGCATGTTTTGGCAAATATATGCGAAACTTTAAAATAAATTGTTAAAGTTTCTGTTATACTTACCAAAAATAGTTTTTTTCATAACCCGGCACATGTTGTGGATCTATAAAGGGTAATTATGGTTTAAACCTTATTTATTAATATTTAAATGATTAATCAATAAATGATTGTTAATTAAGAAAGAAAATTAAACGAAACGAAATTGAAAACAACCATTTCATGGTTTATTTAAAACAATAGAATCTTGTATACAGGTTATATAGAAATTAAATATTTGTTCTATTTTAATGTTAATTGTTTAATCGAGAAAGTTTTTAAAATTCTATTAATTATATTATGATTAATCCGAAATTATTATACTTTCATATATATTATTTTATAATAATTCCGTCATATTTTCATAGGCCCTACTTTACTTTAGCGTATTTATAGTGAATGATTTTAGTACATGATTTAGGAATAATAGGGTTACCCGCCTTTCACCAGATCATGTACAAACTTAAATAATAATAATTTAAACACAACATAAAAAGTAAGAAGAAGAACTTTCTTAATTCCGCTTACTTTAGATTAGGTATATGTTTTACATGAAAATAGTTTTGAAAGTATTTATTCCTAGAAATGTATTTTTTTTAATCGATTGGAAATATATCAATTAAAAAATATTTAATAAAACATTAAGTTTCACAAATTAATATCTAATTTTTTTACATTTTATATTCGCACTATAAACATATACATTCACATTTAATATTCTGTATTAATTTTCATAATATGTATTTCCAAAAAACAACTAACCAATCATGTGCAGATAGTTTGTCTTGTTACATTATTGGTTTGATGGCGACTACGGAAAATTATAATTTTTTATCGATTGATGAAATTGTGGGATTTTACAAATTAGTTGTTTGGTTGCTATACTTAACGCAACGCGTAAATAGAAAACGTGCAGAAACACATCAATTAAAAAAACTGATATTTTTCATCTGTCTTTCAGTTCACATTAATTGAACAACATCTGATCTAAAGAATTTATGTACTATTTGATTTAATCTGGAGTTTTATGGTTGTGTGAAAATTTAATAAAAACGAAAGTGTTTTATGCCGTGAAAATTCCCGTGAAAATTCATAACATATTATAGGAAACGGTTTATTAAACAGCATTCCAGGTAGGTTGGTTTCGATTTTTTGATAACTAGAGTGGATGCATAAATACATTTTAATATGTGTACATATAAATTAATATTATTAAATATATTTTAAATATTAAATATAATTATATGTATAAGTTATTATTTTTGTATAATGTTTTTTAAATTTCGATAAATAAAGGTGACATCTGAATAAATAAAATCCATTCTCTGTAATCTGATAACAATATGCAATTATGGTTTGTACATTGGTCAAATATAATTTTGAAGAATTAAAACAATGAAACATTTACAATTACTCTTTGTCCCTATTTGGATGGAAAAAGAACACTATGAAGAAACTATAAGATAACATATATTTTTGAAGAAACTACTATGTCATTATATTTATTTAATTTTTATAATTATTTACTTTAAATTGATATATACCTACCAGATATTTTTTTTGATATTGCTCAATGTATTAATAATTGACAACAACGGTTACTATTAAAAACATTATTAGATATTGAAATAGAAATTGGCAAACGTCAAACCATTTAATAGTTATTTCATTTACGTTTTATAATGAAAATAACCATATTCGATTTAAAATATTAACATACTTTATTTAAATAAAGTTGTTCCATTTTTCGAAATATTTCAAAATCAATAAAAGTAACAATACTATGTCGCAAGGGGGGCAGGGGTTTCGAACGCCCCTGAAAAAAATGCTTTATTTTTTAATAATGGTGCTCTTTTTCTATACTGCGTAAGTATTAATTTTCTCTATGGAGTATTTTAATCTTATATATCTAAATTTCTAATTAAATCTGCGTCGGTAAAGGGGTCGAGGGTAAATAAATGCCCTTTTCAAAAAATATTTCCCCTCTGGTAATAATATAAATTTCACATTGTGTACACTGTACCTGTACATCTAGGTCATGACATAGACAGGCTCTGAGCTTGGTGCTTACTTATTATAAAGAAAAAGGCCCATCTATGAAATTATACATTGAAATTAATCTGTACCTGGACCCAGACACCCGCTAAAAATTGTGCATCTAATCTTCAGTGCACAATTTTATCTCGGGTGTGCTCTTTTTAAAAAACGACCTCCCTTTTGGAAAATTCTGGCGACGGCCATGATATAGCAATAACATATATCAATAATTTTAAAAGTGTCTTCATTTTCAGTCAATAAAAAATTCAAGAAAATTTAACAAATTATTTTGAATTGTTATATTTGTAGTAATTCGAATGTAAAAGATAATTCAAAATCATGAGCTCAATTATTAAAAATTTATTTAACATTTTACTGGAATTTATTTAAATATAAAAGTAAAACATACAAGTTGATAACATTCTGAAGGACTACTATAGTCTGGCGGCTGACAGCTGGACCATCAGACCATATTTCTTTCGGCAAAACATTCTCATCATTAGCGCAGAGGCGAATCCCAGAAGTATGAAAAAATAAAAATTTAAACCGACATGATTTGGTGATATTTTAAAAATTAGTTTGAAATCTACGGTAAATAAACCGAATTCTAACAATGAACTCCTCAAATAATAAGTGAAAGGGTTCTTTATTATACGTGGTGGACTCTAGAGATTACCTTAACATATTATATTCATATTTGTTGCATATGTTCATTAACTAGCCTATACATAATCGGTGATGTTTTTCGGTGTCGGTAAAGTATTATTATATAATAAATAGTAAAAGTAATTTTATTAAGTAATATTTGGACCCAATTTAGAATAAATTAGTATCGATTGTGTGCTGCGTTATTTAAAAATACGTCAAATGAAAATGTTACTGAAGATGTAAAAATTTACTGTTAGATATTTTAAATTAGCATAATTAAAATATAAGGGATAAATAAATAAAAGGGATGTTATTATTATTTATAAGCATCTCGTTTTATATTTTGAACTAATACTTCTTGAAGCAAACTTCTTGGTAAGCAAAACATGTAGGCCTATTCTGAAAATTATCAATAGTGTGATATACTATGTAACGAATACCAAACCATAAAATAATTCAAACTAATTTGCATAATGAATATAGCAGATTGAAAATCATTTCTGTGTATTGTAACTTAAAAAAGACAGTAATAAAATAATTCAGTAACCAACTGGAAAGAAATTTATAATAAAATGTAGACATTTATATGCAATATGTCTGTATATATATATGTTATTATAATTGACAACTATTCATTATTTAAATGAAGAATAAATTTCTCTTTCTCTCTCGCAAGTATATTTTAGAATGTTATAGGCTTTATCAAGGCTTGATCTAACATAACGTAAATATTTTCATAGCTTTATTTCTTATGAGCGGATTAGAGCTTATATCCATTATATATCTTAATTTGATAACAATTTATTGATTAATTGATACAGCAAAGAATTTTTGTTTTTATTCTATAATAAAAAATATCAATTAACTTAGTCTAAATACTACTCACAATTTATTACATAAAACGATATGGTTTTAATTAAAGACATACATATTTAGAAGCCATTCATAAATTTATATTATTATTATGCATTTCGAACATATAATATACATGTAATACATCAAATTTGCATAAAATTAAATGTGACAATTTTAGATTCTCCTCTTATAGTGATGCCCAATACCACCATCGATGTTAGTTGGTGAAAATCAAGAAACAATTAAAAGTATTAATTTTCTGACTTTAGCAGTATTTTTATGGACAAAATGAACAGTTTTTGGTTGATTCCAAACTGAAATATAATGTTAAATATATATAAAGATATTTAGTTTACAGTTTAAATACTCAGATATGACATCCAATTTAGCTATCACATGTCACAATATTCTTACATGCCAAGCATGCATCAGCATTAAATTAATCTCATTAAGCTATATATGCTAATATGTGCTAATATAATCTCAATATGCTATGCTGCCTTAGTGTGGAAGGTTGTATATACTGGAGGTATGGAAGCTCGTTCTCCTCTTGTATATATATTTTACCTATAATACAAATGAGATACCATGAATTAAATTAGTAGTGACTTATGACGTCTTTAACAATGGTAACGTTTATAAACTTTAGTGCATATTTTAAATTCCTGTTTGACACAGAACAGTGAATGTTCTGTGACGACCTATACATACTGTTATCAAGATCAAAAATTGAGTTTACCAGGAATCGCAAGTTAATCCTATCATTAACCTAATCTTTAAACATTTTGAAATGCAACAACATTCGACAATCCTCACTTTATTTAAATTGAATTAGCATTTCACACTCATTTTTGATAAAGTTAAAATATAAATAATTAATTATACTTGGTTCCTTTTTACACTTACTTAGTTATATATACACATAAAGTATGACAATAATTTGTTGGTAAATAAATATAAATACAAAACAAATCTGTAGTTTATTAAAAAAATTGGTATTTTAAATTAAATTAAATAATCTTTAAATCCCGATAAAAAGATCAACAATTTATTTCTATATTTCATAATAGTTATTCGTCTTACAGAGAATCAATCTAATCCAGAATTGTAAGCAATATTTGTATAAATTACTAGATTAAACGAATATTCGGTAAATAGAATCCGGGTTATAAGAATATTTGAGTATGGCATAGATAAGAAAATAAAACTGAACTTTTAAATTAATACGTATAAATATATATGAATTATGACAATTCTAATAATAAAACTCAGTTGTACTTGTTATAAATACTTTAATGGTTAATTAAAAATTTACTTAGAAAGTAGGATTTCCTCGTTTACCCTCAAAATAGTGGTGTTCTCATTTGAATACGCAGCACTAGTCGCGCTTATTAAACATACATTTTTATTGACTTTCTCATCAGACACATGTTTTATGGATACGGAATTTTCAAATGTATTATTTGATATTTATTTAACAGTAGGCCTATAGTAATACTCAATGTATAAAAGGCGGAGTGTTCATTTAACCGTTTTCTGTGTTCAGAAAAATAAACTGATTTTAATATTGATTATTTAATTTTGAATTAATTATATATTTATTAATTTTGATTTAAACACTGTGTGCTGTAGATAATGTTATTTAATATTTTTCATAATTTAAACGTATGTGTTCAATTGCTTAGAATTACATTTAATTGCTTATCAACATGCAGTGCTTTGACAAACTACACTTAACACTAGTTAGTTAAAACACTGGTGACAAGATATGTGGGCAGTGAGATCATCCCAGCAGCAGGCGACTCAACGGATTTTGCCTACTTATAATAATTGGTACTATTGTTTTTAACCTTAATATTTTCTTTATTAAAAACCAAAAAATAAAAACTCTCACTCCTAGGTTACCATCCAACATACTCCTGTTACATTATATACGATGGTTAGGAAAACGATGAGTCATACACCAGTTTCGCGAGGCAAGCGTGTAGGCTAGAGAAATATTTTAGCAGTTTTGCGCATCCTAAATAGGTTAATTATTATGTTGAAACTTAATGTAATTACTTTTTCTCTTAAAAATAAGTTTTTCATTGAACGATAATAGTGCAAAAGTGCAAATCAATGGTGCAAAATGAAATTTGATCTGATAAACTTTTCATTGTTTTGAAGAATGCCATATCATTTATATTTCTCCCCAAAACCTTCTATGACTCATCTTTCTCACAACCACCTTTAGGCATAGATTGGATATAATTTAGGTAAAAGTAAGATATACTAAAAATGTATATTTATGGTTACAAATATATTAAACTAAAATGTTTAACTAATAAATAATTTATTTTTGAACACTGTTTTCAATTTAGAATGACAGAAATGGACCAACTTCGACACGAGGCGGAGCAGATTAAGAATCAAATTCGGGTAAGCTGCAGTTACAACTATTTCCTAACCCTTTATATCGGCTCACAATTTTTATTATGTTTTTGGTTTTAAATTTATAATAAATTAAAAAATGTATAACCTTTAGTACATAAATGTGTTTTCTTTGACTTTAATAATGAAAGAAAAATTGTATTTATTGTTTATCAATTAATTAACCAGTGTATGAACTATTGCGAAAAAACTGAATTATTCCCCTTGCGTGTTACAGTTCTATAGTTTGTTAACAAAGGAATCATATTTGACAAATATAGAACGGATGAAATATATTTTAAGTACTTTTTCATTCTCTTGAAAATTATAATTATTTTTCATTTGCTACAGAAGCAAATATAGGATAAAATTTTACCAACCTGTAGATTTTATGTTTTACTTTTTTAACTAAAATTAATAATGCCATAAGTTGTAATCCATTATTTATAATTATTTAATCCATATTCAAATACTTTGAGAAAATAGGGCTGGTATGGATATGGGATGACTTTGAAGTGTAAAAAACATGACATTTATAAAAATTTAATAAGTTAAAGTGTCACAGACTATGGTTGTGCTTTTCCCCAGATCCCAGTCTTTGCGAAATCATATTTAAAAAACATTTGTTTTTCAATATAAATATTGTTACATTAATAATATTTCTGAACTAAAGAAAAAATTGACCAGGCGTGAAATTAAGCCATCGTGTAATTATTATACAAATACATTTATATATACATTATATTATACATATAATTATTAAGTATATATTAGCATTATCAATCATTAATTATAAAAAAATAACATTAATGATATTATTACCATGTTATTATTATTATTAAATATATTGTTTTTCCTCCCAATACAGAATTAGAAATAAAAAGAAAATAAGAAGAGCACTTTCTATAGGTTATAAGTATATTTCACAAATTTTCGAACCTCTGGTTCCTAGTCATGCGACTTACATATATGAAATAGATTAGAAAATAAATTTGCTATATATACAAAGAATATGATGTGTGCGTTACGTAACAAATAAATTAGATTCGAAATCTAGAAAACAGTCAATTACAGAAAGATATTGTATAATATTAAAAGGATTATGATAATGGGGAAAAATTAGTAAATACAGAGGTAGAATATTCAACAAATAAATGAATAGAAATTTATAAAGTGAATTAATAAATGAGGTAAAGTATTTTCCTCAGGTTCGGCTTTTACTGTTGAGAGAGGGGGAATATTGTGCGATTTTAATGGCTGATTTAAAATGGATATTGATTTCTTACTGGCCCTTGGCTAGAATATTAACATTGAATTTATCGCTGCAAACCCTTGTGTCTGTAGATAGAGGAGTTGGGGTTAGAAAGGTGCTCGTTATATCGTTTGTGCAGCGACATACACCCACAGGGGTATGCAGCGATACATTCACTGTTACTATCTATTCTAACCAAGGTCCAGTAAGAAATCAATCTCCGTTTTAAAGAAGCCATTAAAATTGCACAATATTCACCCTCTCTCAACAGCAAAGCCGAACCTGAGAAATTACTTTATCTCATTTATTAATTCACTTTATAACTTCCTATCCATTTATTTGATTAACATTCTACTTCCAGTTGTATTTATTAATTTTTCTCCGTTATCATAATCTTTTTAATAAACAATAACTTCCTGTAATAGATTGTTTTCCAGATTTCTAATCTGATTTATTTGTTACGTAACGCACACATCCAATTCTTTGTGTATATAGCAAATTTATTTTCTGATCTACAGCAAGTGCTCTTCTTATTTTCTTTTTTATTATTATTAATATTAACATTAGCTATTAAAATTAACCTAACTAACTTTTAAAAGCTAATGATAAAAATAAAAGATAATATTTCTTAAAGTAAAGAAAGTAAAATATCTTGGCATTATAATCTCCGATGACCTACAATGGACAAAACATATTGATTCTGTTGTTATTAAAGTTAACTTTATTATAAAATGTTTCTCAAAAATTCTTCCATATATTAACCATAAAACTAAATTGAATATCTTCAACTCTGTAGTTGTACCAAATATACTATATATGCTTGCAAAGTATGGGGTTGTGGTCTTCTGATGAAGGATAAGAAAAAACAGGAAGATAATTAATTTCTTCGCAAAGGTTCATCAATAGACAAAGAATAATTACGACAGATCGTAAACTCACAATACAAAAACAGATTTAAAAAATTCATTAATAAAATTATTATCAATAAAGATCATCCTCTACAAAATATACTTGAAAACACAGCAAATAATCACTACTGTACGCTGAGTGCCGAACATTGTCCTACAGACAATCTCTCCTCCCAGCTGCTAAATCCTTCTTATGTATAACAACAATCTTAAAGACCGATGTTGAGGTTACTATTTAGCCTTCTTTTTTATATTTCACTCTTGTCATCAAAAATCTGTTACCTGTCCCTATGTCACTTTATTTAGTCTTTCTCCTTTAAATAAATATATATATTTATTTTACCTTAACTTTCATCACTTACAATAAAATATATATACATTTTCTATATTAGTTAATTATAGGTACTTGTGTACCCTCGTAAAACTACATGTACTTTGTTATTATACACTATGTTCCTCTATAAAAGGTTTGTACTTTTACTGGAAATAAGGCCATTTCTTCCATTATTATTAAAGTTGAAAAGTGCAACTTTTCAGGAGAACCGCCGAAAGAATATACTATACATGTAAAAACTTGTTTTCTGAAATTCATTGATGAACTGTTTTTAATTTATTTAGTCAGGATACCAAAATAGGCAAAATTCACATCTAATGAACCAGTTATGCACAAAAATGCTTTCTGAATTGTCTCAGAAATAAGATGGTCCATGTTACATGACTAGAAGATTGCATAATAGAACAATGGGCGTCATTTATACTCAAATTGCTAACAATATTAACAAAATCAAAAATGTCTAAATGAATATCATATACTTCTTCCTTTTGCTATGACATTTTCTTCATCTCTGATTTTCTCCGCAGCCATTTTCTTACTATTAACTTTCTGGATCAATATATTAATTTCATCAACTTTTCATCAATCGCTTCCAGTCGGACATGCGTAAATATTTATTTTCACATCAGTAATATGTAACCCGAAAGCTTTCTTATGTTTATCATAGGACTGAACCAAACCAGTATTATATGTACACATAGTTAAATCCTAAACTGCTAAATCCATTGTTTAATTTAGTGTATTTTATCAAAACATCTAAAATTATTACTCATAAATATTACTGTTATGAAATATGTGGAATTTTTATATTGTTAGGGATTTTTTCTGTTTTTTCTTTCACACCGTATATTTTTTATCGATGTTTCAGATATAAAGCATTCACATATATCTAAATCACTTGGTTAACTTATTCTGCATATATTTCCGCATAATTCCGCATTAAATATATTTATATACTCTGCTTTCAGAAGTATAGGATTTAAATATTTTACTATATTATTCTTCATTATTATATTATATATTATATTGTACAAATACTTTAATACTACTTTATACTTTATATGTACAAAGTACTCACATAATTTTAAAAGTTTGACATGTACAACAACAGTTAATTGTTTTTTTCACATGCATTGACCGAACGATAAAAAACAATAGTTTGTACTATTTCTTTAGACACCAAACAATTTCGCTGCAACAAAAAGAAGGCCCGTAGCTGTTCTCCCGCAAAATCCCTCCAGCCGTGTAATCCGGAACTCTGTTGTCAGCTAAACAATGAGATGTGCAGTCCCTGGGATGCAGATCTACCGGGTAGGAGACTCTAACTTCAAGTACACTCTATACCGTTTAGAAAAATAGACTAATTTTGTGCCTATATTTTTATTGAAATTTTTAAATTATTTTTTATGATGTCAATATTTATACAATTTACTTTTTTTCAATAATTGTTATAATGAAATAGTATAATCAGTGAAACTGTTTTTATCCTATTAAATGAATAATGTAACGGAAGTTTTATTAAAAAAATAATTAAATTATAATTATCTTTTATTTACACACATCGTATCAGTGGTGGATCCATGATTTTTCACAGGGGGTGACTTCTGTCTGAGCAAATACCAAAAGGTATTCTGTAAAATGGTTACAAAACGTTCCCACAAAATATGCCTACCCTTTACACAAATGAAGTTAGACTAGATAAAAACACATTTTATGGAAAGCTGTTCCCTTTTTTGAACGGAACTTTGACAATACATTGGAATCTTTCTTGTGAACATAACTTTATCTACAACGTACATGTAACTACATATTACATGTAGTAGGTATCAATACTATCACATTTTAATATTATGAATTAATAACGCATTCATATGACTTTATTGTGAATTAGGCGTCAATGTAGTATTTATTTGACAGGTATAATATTAAAATGTAACATTGCAAACTTCTAATTACTAATAATTTTACTTGCTTAATTTAATTTAACCTTTCCAGAGAACGTATTTTTATCTAACTGTAACTTGTAACTCTAGTCACCCCCTGGATCCGCTCCTGCGTTAAAGTCGGCAACAAAAGGTATAAAAGCTGCAAACCAACAAGAGGAATGTAAAATACGTTACATGTTCTTAACAACTTAGTTAAACATAACAAATAAAACGCAATAGTAGTAAGACGCTGAAAATATTCAATATGCCTAAAGTATGCATTTATGATATCTAAGACAGACAATTTAAAAGAAGTTTTAGCTAATTAAACTAGTTTGTTTAAATTATCTACTTTTTATAATACCGACCTTAAAAAATGGGGGTTACACTTCCTTCGGATTGTACCTGTTTAAAGACACAACCGTCCCAACTGTTACAACCTACAAATTTTGTATCGTAAATGTACTTTATTTGCAAAAATAACCATTGTAAGTGCAACATTGTGATGTTAAATCAATATGACTAGTTTGGGAAGTGTGATATGCTGTGAGATTTAAGTTAATTCGAATTGCGTAATGTAACGCAGCAAATTAACGTACGATGCAATAGTTAACAAGTAATAGTTATCGTCAAATGTTGCTCTCTGACAAAGCCACCCGGCCGACGTATACCTGAGTAGTAGGGAAGGAGTTCTTCTACGCCCCC
>JAUZND010002940.1:0-12551 GCA_034780555.1 Coelogynopora nodosa
CCATATTCACCATGCACCATAATTCACCATATTTAATGCACCATATTCACCATGCACCATAATTCACCATATTTAATGCACCATAATCACCATATTCACCATAATTCATCATATTTAATGCACCATATTCATCATGCACTATAATTCACCATATTTAATGCACCATATTCATCATGCACCATAATTCACCATATTTAATGCACCACATTCACCATGCACCATAATTCACCATATTTAATGCACCATATTCAGCATATTCCCCATAATTCATCATATTCACCATAATTCACCATATTCACCATGCACCATAATTCACCATATTTAATGCACCATATTCATAATGCACCATAATTCACCATATTTAATGCACCACATTCACCATGCACCATAATTCACCATATTTAGTGCACCATATTCACCATAATTCACCATATTCATCATGCACCATAATTCACCATGTTTAATTCACCATGCACCATAATTAATGCACCATATTCATCATGCACCATATTTCACCATATTTAATGCACCACATTCACCATAATTCGCCATATTTAATGCACCATATTCACCATAATTCACCATATTCATCATGCACCATAATTCACCATGTTTAATTCACCATATTCACCATGCACCATAATTCACCATATTTAATGCACCATATTCACCATGCACCATAATTCACCATATTTAATACACCATATTCACCATGTACCATAATTCACCATGTTTAATGCACCATATTTATCATGCACCATAATTCACCATATTTAATGCACCATAATTCCCCACATTCACCATGCACCATGATTCACCATATTTAATGCACCATATTCACCATGCACCATAATTCACCATGTTTAATGCACCATATTCATCATGCACCATAATTCACCGTGTTTAATGCACCATATTCATCATGCACCATAATTCACCATATTTAATGCACCATATTCACCATGCACCATAATTCACCATGTTTAATGCATTAATCAGCAAATTATTAATATTATCGCAAGCTAATACAAATAATTTTAAATTTTTGTTTGACTCTAAAAAATAAATCGAAAATATATATGATTTTTATTTTAAAATAATCATTATATTAGAATTATAACTAGTACAATAAAATAGACATTAAAATATTGTTAAACTTTTCATTACATTTTTCATATTATATCTTTACATTTTTAATCACAATATTTTGCACAGATACAATTTTCGGAAAACTGTCCTATAAACACCCGCTTTCTTATAGCTTGAAAGTTGGTTTATTTTGTATATTGAAATATGGTTAGTTGATAGTATATTTATATAGATATATACTTGTATATTATTGTTATTATTATGTATAACAAGTTTCTTCACTTAATGAGCATGCTCATAAATAGTGTTTAACTGTGGTATCATTAACCAGGTTATTTAAGCAAAGTTTGGCAACTGTCTCTATAGATTTTAATAAACAAGAGTAATGATTATTTTAAACAAAAGTATTTCTTTCAATGGGCATCTTTTCAATAATTGCCACAAATAAACGATGCTTGAGGGGGAAATATCTCAAAACACACATTAATAATGGAAAAGAGAATTTGTTGAAGCTAAAATCGTTTTGATACAAATTATGAGCATCGTTTTTCTGGGTAAGGAGGTATAAGTTTTACTTCATTACTTCTTTAGTGAACTATAGTTCTAGATAATAACTAACCTTAACTTTGCGTAACAATTTGACACTGGGTATCGGTGTTATTACGACACTAATTATTGTTATGTTTGTTCAATTCAGCCACTGAAAGTGTCCCCTGGCCGTATTCTTCGAAGCTTTTTTCATTTTTTAAAGGATAACTTTTGAAGTTATATCTTATTAAATTTATGTGGAATGCTAAATAACATTTTGCGTATTCAGAGTATCTCCAAAAACTGTAGATGTGAAGGATATAAAATAGCACAATAGCAATTATACAATGCAAATTTACGTGAACATTTAAAACAAATATAACATTTTGAAAACCAAAATTGTTTAACTGTATAACCAATTTTGATTTATACTAGAGAAGTCAAATTCCAACAAAACATTTTTTAATTTCGGAATTGATTATGCCAGACTCAATTTTCCCTGTCAGAAATCAATGTTTGATCTATTTAGGTATTTATGTTTTTAGTTAGGTAGACAAGAAAATTATTCTTATTTTTTTTGTTAAACTTAATAAAATAACTAATTTACAATATTTGTGTTATATTAAAATTTTACAGTAAGATACTAGGCCTACTTATATTTCTAAATATAATATCCCAGAAACGTAAAAGTGTGTTTATTATTTATTTCATAAATGACATGTTATTAATCCCTATGTTTTTATTTTGATTTATTGTGTTTTATTTATAAGTTGCTTTTTCTTTTTAAATCATCTTTAGATTTCCATTTTAACATTGACTATGTAACGGTCGTTTTTTTAATTTCTGATTTTTCCCATGTTTTTAATTTGTTTTGTGTTGATATATTGAGGAATTGAATAGACTGTTGTTATTATACTGTTAAAAATTACGAATAGAGAATGATATTTTCGCCTATGGGGAATAAATTTACATGGTTACCAACAGCTATAATCACACTTTAACATCTATTCAGAGAAATTAGCTGGATGGAGAAAGCACTTGAAGTAGACCACGCCCATGCTTGTTAATGTATTGAATAACATTTAATTATTTCTAAATAAGTTTTCACATTAAATTATAATTTTCATTATCTATTTCATTTGCACAAAATTTATTCAACATTAGTTCTGAAAATAAAAGCAAGATAAGCAGTAAAATATTCATTTTATCAGAAATGATATGTTCCCGTCTTCAGCATCTCCACACTTTCTAAAAATAAGCCAATGAATCCACATGGTATATCGTGTCAAGTTAAATATCATATTTAAACAAATATAAGTTAACACCCTTCACGGACTTATACAGGCGGGGGAGGGATAGAGATGGGGTTAGATGGGCACCTACTAAGAACAGATCACGTAGCTATTCAAATAGAATATCACTGCCGGAAAAAACAAGTCATCAGCTGTCATATAAGTCATCATGTAGTCTCAATAATTACGTTGACAATATCATATATTTTTATTTAAACTTAGATTTTATACGAATAATCTGTTTCATCACCCTGTGATCTCGAATAACCTAGCTTGACATTGTGCTATTTTTTAAAAAGTAAAAATAGTATAACCTTAGGTACAATTTTCCATCAAAAGTAACCTTTATAGGGCTGCCGAGATAAATTCTAAAATGAGCCTTATATAAAAAGGTACTTCTACCTATGAACACATCGTGATTTATACATGAATTTGTTAACTGTTGATATATATTTAACATTAAAATATATAGATTAACAAGTGAAACATTGAATCAAAATGTTTTATTATAGACAAAGGTTCAAAGTGTTCATGCTCACTTTCGTCAACCGGATTTACTCTGCGCTCGTAAATGCATATATTGTTTATTGATTTATTGATTTATTTATTTATATATCAATTTATTTATTTATTGATTTATTGTTCATTGATTGAACAGCATCATGACGGTCTATATCTACCTGATTTCCGATGAAAGGTATGTAGTAATCAATTTACTGAATCCGCCATATCCCTCACTCTACCGTGGATACAGTCCAGTCCTGATCCAATTGATCAGAAAATTGCTCTACCTTCACAGATAATCTTGTTGCCATGACAGTAGGCAGTAGGGTGTATATTAATGACTATTATATCATTTTCCTAAACTACTCGACAGTATCACAAAAATATTATAACTACTATAAAAAACGTCCAGCTTTATACAAACTTAGTCCAAAACCTTGTGATGTAATCTCAATTGACATCGTAAGAATTATTTGTCTGGTTTATTTTTGGTATAGATTAATTTTATATATATATATATATGTATATATATATAATAAATGTAATGTATGCATATTGCAATTAAATATGTAAACACACCGTTATGACTTATATTTCTTATTTATTAGAGTTATGTGTTATTTTACTTCCATAAAATAGGAAAAATAACGTCAATATGATTTCCAAATTTCGTTCTTGTGTATACAGACTTGCTCATGCATACCTTCTTGCAAGTAAACTTTTGAATGATAGCCGGTTAGAATATATTATACTCCAATATTTTGTATTCTGACACATCAAAAATGACGCATGAAAAGTTGTTGAAGCAATAAAGCATCATTTTAGACAAAAGGCTTATTCTCAACAAATGAACTTATTTCAGGAAATTACCAGACAAACTTACAACATGCATAAATAATCTTTACATTACTTTTTAAATAACGACAACCTTTCTATCCAATTATAGAACAGTATTTAAGAGATCTAACATTAATTGATCTCGCTAAAAGCGCAGAAAAACACTATTTTTCTGTGTCTTTTCAGTATTATATACATATTATTTTTTCTTTAGAGTGACCCTGCGGAAAATATATCTATTTATCAGATTAAAAATAACATTCTGGTAAGTTGAATGCTTTTATATGTAAACATCCTTATAAAGAACATGTTTCAAACATATCTTTAGGGATATACAATAGGGGGGACATCTTTTGTTCCGGCACTGTGACAACCTAAGCCGGACTTTGCAGAAAACAGAAATATCCGCAGCTGAGGGACAAGAAATTGCTTTGATGACAATAAACACATTGATGTCTCTGAGAACAGATGATAACTTCTAGCTATTTTGGCAACAAATAAATGTTCTCAAGGAAAATTGTGATATTAACGATCCTGTCTTGTCTCGTAAGCAAAAGAGGCCAGCATGTTATGAAAAGGGCAATGCACCAGCAGAGTTTCACCTGTCAGTAGAGTCAAAATATCATTAAATTTATTTTGAAGCCATTGATATAATTACAAACACTATAAAAAATTGATTTGATTAGCTAGGCTACAGATTGTATGTTAATCTACAAAATTTGCTTATGAATGCTGCACAAGGTCGAGAATTCTACCTGGTACAGCTATGTAAACTGTGATCAGCTGAAGTGAAGATGCAGTTAGAAACTATGCATTCACACTTAATGTCTTCCTCAGACACCTCTGTTACATCAATTACTGAACTCTTTACATAATATATACCATTTATCAAGATGACAGAGAGAACTCTGGTCTGATGTATGCATCCAACCTTTTTTAACTTCTTCTAATGATGCCAGCCGCACTAATGCAATGCCAATGAGCAAACTATTATTTAGTGCTTTGCGTCATGTTATTGTTAAGGACTACTTATGTACAAGTACCAAACAAGTCAGGCTTAACCACCTAATGACTTTATATGTCCACAAAAATAGAACTGATGGACTTTCACTACCATTTATCAATCAAGAATTTGTTAGAGAATCTGAATACTGATTTTAACTGTTCGGAAAGTTTGAGTAAGTCTCAGATTCAATTTTTATGTTTCTATTTATGAATACATGTGTACCTAACTTTTCTACTGTTCTTCTGTTAAACTGTAAATACTATTTTAAGTACCTACATATTTATATTTATTAGTAAATTGTTAATACACATGATTATGAACTTTGTTAAAACTTAAATATAAAAATCTTGGACCTTAACCATTTTTGCCACTTTCTACTAATTATACTTATAGATTATGGGGCCACAGCACTCATAAAAACCGTCCTACATCTTTGTAGTGGTGTGTACATTAATAAAAAGTCTGGCTATATATGTGCCTGAAATATATTTATATTATTATTAATAATATAAAATTATTTATATAATTATAGAATCACTTCTATAGAAGTGAATATAAAAAAAAGCAAGTGTTGATTTAATGAAAGAAAACAAAGTGACTGAATAAAGAACATAATAATTTCACTTAATAAATGTTGGTCTTATAGTTATATTCAAAAGTATAAAACTATTAAAACTATAGTTACACTATTTAATTGATTACAATATAACATTTAAACATTTTGCAATCATATTATACTATATTTTTTATAAATAACCAATTTTATTATTGATATATAAACTTATAGACACACAGTGCAACTACCGCACAGTCAATAACTCCTACAAATGTCTTAATAACAGTGTTGTAGGTAGCTTTTGTTCTTTTTTTTAGGTTAGATCCTCAAGTAGAAGGGTATTAGAACTCAAATAATTGAAGGATTGTATGAAACTAATATGTATCTATATATTTAACATTTTTAGAAGCAATCATGTTTTTCATATTAATTCTATTAAATTTAAATTTAAAATAAATATATATATTAAGAGATAACCATATTATATAGTTTTCATTGTCGTATACTTCCTCCCTTTCCCTGTGAATAATGATATAGAGAAATATATTTAAATAATTCGCTTATAAAGGTCATGTATTCTATAAACATAAACACACGAGTATAACACTTACTTTATTAATAGATAGAAAAAATTATTACAATACTGGGGCGCATTTCACTAAATAAGTAAACTTTGTACTAAGTGCTTTGTAGTATTCAGTGATGCAATATCCGTTGGGAACTTAATCCGAAAGTTAACAGAATTGCACAGTGCTGTCGACACAGACACAATACACTGACATACAGTTGACGAATTAACTCCATGCTAATCACCAATCATTCCATAGAAAGATCCTGTTGCATAGTATTTCAAAGCAATGCATAATTGTAATGTAGATGAAATAGCACAGCCTCTGTCTGTAGGGCGTTTCAGTTGATTTTCAATTTCATGTAAAATAATGAAAAAAGCATTCTTATCTAGACGCTATCGAATTGGAAGAATACCAAATCGTAATATCTATCGAGTGTGTTTATTCGATCCCTGAATACCCTTTCTCGTCGTGGTGCTCGATTTTGATACACAACATGTAAGTACGCCATTTAATTTACTAATTAACTCTCCTACGTCGGTAACTTAATTTTTTAGTTAAATTTTTGCTATAAATTGTTTGTGAAATGCATACTTAATTTTTCATTTAACTATCCAATTAACTCAAAAGTTAACTCTAATTTTTTTAGTTAAGAAGCAATTAAGTTTTTAGTTAATTAATTTTTGTGAATCGAGAATTTAGTTAACTTAAAAATTAATTTAATTTTTTAGTTAACTTTCTTTGTGAAATGCGCTCCTATAGTCACATATTATTATGATCAGTATTTTAATATTGCATTAAAATCAATGGAATATTGATTACTTGGAATTTCATTCTATCTATAATGTTTTTAATAATACTAAACTTGAAACTTATAGACGTATATCATTAAAGCTTCCTGTAATATAATAAAGTTATTGAATGTAACACCAATAATATAAATACAATATTAATACCCACTGTGATATATATATACGTCAGCAGGCATCATATTAAGGCATATGAATAAAAATAAGTGAAAGCTTCAAGCTTACGCTAAATTATTTAGTAAAAGAACTGAAACTTAGACTTGTAAGTCAAATTTAAATGTAAGCTAAATTTGATATGAATAAAATTTATCTAATTTATGTTAGTCAACGCTATAAACTCTTAAGACAAAACTAAGTTGTTTTTTGCGCACCTTATATAATTATTTAAAGTTTATAGAACGTGACTAACATAAATATGACGTGTTTCACGAATTAACTCAAGTAGAATACAGAAATGATTATTCTTATTAGTGATTGAATATTCAACCCAGCGGTTCAAAATGGACTTGGGGTATTGATATGTTTTGATAGCAAAATGACTATAACTTTTTATGTGACCAATTGATTGAAATACTGTTAGTTGAAAAATTATTCTACTTGAAAAACTGTTTAATAAATGTCTTGTCATTATTCTCTTACAGTGTTTACAAAAAAAGTTATAATAATATTACTGATTTGAAGGTTACCCCGATATTATGGCTTTGCTTATAACTATATTTTGTAACCACCTATAAAATAATATCTTATTATGAAATTGTTTTTTTCGGAAAAGTGATTTATAAATGTTTTAATAGAAAGTAAAAATAATGTTCATAAAAAGTTAGTTCGGTCACACGAAGATCCCCGGGTTGACATTCACCATTATTATTATGTTTAAATGTTTATAGCCTATATTTTGTAGGCCTACTTAAAATTAATGACTAATTCAATTAGTTTAAATGTCCAGATTGGTCAGTATATATATTTGATATTTTAATTTAAAAAATCAGATATCATACCAATTGAATAATATATTATTTCAGAAACCTAATTTCAAATTGGACAGGTATATAAATTAACAAAAATATTTTTGCTATATTTTTGAAATAATTTCTTTTAATAAATAATGTTTTACTTTTGAAATAAAATTTATTTAGTAATTCGCATTTAATAAAATCTATGCTATTTAAAGTTAAATTAAATAAATCATGATTATTTTACATGGCCATGATATTGTATATGCCATTGTTTATAAATAACATTTATGCTATTTAAAATTATATTAATATAATTCTGATTATTTTACATGGTCAACTAATATGTTATTGTTTTAAATAAAATTATATGAAATAAATCCTGATTATTATACATGGCCATATGTGCCATATGTCGTTGTTTTTAAATAATATTTATACTTAAGTTATGTTATTGTGGGCATTATTAACTGTCATAATTAATATAATAAAAATATATAAGTCCGATAGTTAAAACTTTAATTATATACAAATATATGTTTTGGATAACTTCCTTGAACACTATTAAATGAATAAAGTGAATTATAAATTTATGGACTCATATTCTAAATATGTTAAAAATTTAAAATTCAAACAAAATGATTATATATAAATTATTGGAAAACATAGAATTTATCAATCTTAAAAATCAATAGGCAATATAGATAATATAGCTTTTCAAAAAGGGGATTTTAAGATGTCTGCTATGGCAGAACACCAACAAATGCCACAATAACCAACACATACCGATGGGCGTAGCTAGGATTTTAATTGAGGTGGGGACCGCAGACAAGAAAGTAAAAAGAGCACATTTAAATATATACATGAGATTTTTTTTTAATTACAACAATCATGATATAGAATTGTAAATGTTGGTTAGTAAAAAATTGTAAATTAGATGGACAGTTAAACAATCTACGAGGTTTGACAGCTGCAAACTTGGCAATAATTTTCTCAATATTTGGATAAATATCGACTTTTACGACTTTTTAGGTAGAAAAGATTCATTTAAGAGCAACAGCTTGTTTTTTGACCGGACTTGCTCTTTATAATCTATGGATATTTATTGACAACAAAGCAACAATAAAATAAATAATGATTTTTTAATGACAAAAAGGGCAGCTAAAGATAATTGAGAATTGACAGAATATGCTAAGGATATCACCCCGACAGACACATTAAAAAAGCTATCTACACCCGTGATATATATTGTATATGCCAACAATTAATCGGAATCGTGGATGGATATCTCTGTTCTAAATTTGTATAGAAATAACATTGTGCAATTTATCTATAGTTATCGACTTACTTATCTATATTGCCTTTTGATTTTTAAAACTAATAAATTCTAATTTTTTCAACAATTAAAATATAATAATTTTGTTTGAATTCAAAATATGATCACCTGTTTGAAATATGAGTCCAAAATTTATAAACTTATACTAATAGCCATTGTCTGTCTGTCTGTTTGTGCCTCGAGATGTAGTGGATTACAAAAGTGACTAGTACACGTTATGACCAAAGCTTCATCAAGACAGGTCTTTGTAATTGGAAAGAAGGTATTCGTGCACTGCGAATTCATAAACAAACCAAAACTCATAAAGACGCTGTCTTTCTCGACAATATTCCTGTTGGTGATATTGGTGCTACATGTAGCAATCAATATAATGATGAAAGAAAAGAACGACGTGAGATGTTACGAAAACTAATATCAATTCTGAAATTCCTTGGTAGACAAGGAATAGCAATTCAGGGTTCATTGCAAACTGAAGCAAACTAATATCAGTTGGCCAAGCTTCGAGCAGAAGATGATAGCAGAAGGACCAAGTTTCTTTCTGGAAAAAATAACTATAATACATCTTCAGAAGTCCAAAACGAAATTCTTCAAATTATGGCGTCATCAATAATTTCTGATGTCTTAATTAACGCCAGATCATCTTCATTTTTTCCCATTTTGGCTGATGAAACTTCTGATATTAACAACCACGAACAGGTGGCATTTGCTTAAGATGGCTTGATACCAATAATGAAGCCAATAAAACGTTCATAGGGGTATACTTTACTGGTACAGTCAATGCAGTCAATACTTTTTGACTTACTTCTTAGGTGTGACCTTCCCATTAGAAAGTTACGTGGACAATGTTACGATGGAGCAGTTGTTATGGCAGGTTCCAAAAGCGTAGTAGCGAGATGTATTCAAGAAAAGCAACCAAAAGCTATATTCACTCACTGTTATGGGCATGTTGTGAACCTTAGCTGCCAGGATATCTTAATGCAAGTAGATCTGTTGAAACGAACATCTGATGTTGTCCTTGAAATTACGCTTCTAATTAAAAAAAGCCCTGGTCGGGAAGCAAGACTCAATGATATTTAAAGTAGCAATCAAATGGATACACCAAACATTCGTGTATTTTGCCCAAAAAGATGGACAGTCAAAGCTGATACGCTCAAATCAATCAAAAACAACTACGCCGCTCTTTTGGAACTATGTCAATCATGTCCATCAAGTGATTCAGAAATGACAGCACGATTGCGAAGTGTTTTTAGTTACATTGCAGAGTTCAACTTTTTTTGGTATATCGATTTATGAAAAGATATTGCGTCATGCTGACATACTGTCGAGAGCTCTCCAGGATCCAATTCTTTCAGCTGCAGATGGTCAAGCCATGATGGAAAGAACGGTTAAAGTGCTCGTAACAATCCGAGATGACAATCAGTGAACAAAATTTTGGAACACAACAAATAACGAGGCCAAACAAGAAGGACTTCCAGTCGAGGGCCCCACCATCAACCAAATACACCTGAAGAGATTTACCGCCAATATACTTCGAAGTACTTGATGGGTTAATGAGATACCTAAAAACTCTATTCCAACAACAAGGCTATCAGGTGTACCGAAATCTTCAGGACCTTCTCTGCCAAGCAGCTAATAACCAATCTTACTCAAGCAGTCTAATTGCAAAGGTAGTAGAGATTTATCAAGATGATATTTGCTCCGCAGAATTAAATGCCCAACTGGAACTTTTCCAGACTTACTTCTCACCACGGACTTCATTGTACCAATTGCATGAAGTGTTGAAGGTTGTGACAGATTGGAATAGTGGTGAGCTAATGCAACATTCTGAAATTGTTACAGTATATCAATTGATGAACGTGATGCCTGCTACAGATGCATCCAGCGAACGTTTATTTAGTGCACTCAAACGTCTCAAAACTTATTTACGTTCCTCAATGAAACTATTTAATGGTCTTGAATGTGTATAAGGAAAAGGTGGACATTATTGATATTGACAATATTATGAAAGAATTTATTGGCCGATCCAAACATCGATTACATTTTGGTCGATCATTATATAGAAATAAATAACTTAATATCATATTATTGTGACTAACTTTACCTATAAAAAATATTACATATTACATATTCCATGGTCGATGATAATATAGAAATAATTAACTTAGTATCATATTATTGTGACTAACTTTACTTGTACATGTAAAAAATATGACATATTACGTACTATTTTTTAGCAAATATAAACCATATATATAAACTATTAATAGACGTATATACATATATATATATATACATATATACCTACATAATATACAAAATACATATGTACCAATTAATTATTTATGCATTTTAGTTAAAAGAGCATACATTCGTCTATTTATATATATATATTTTTAAATGTGCCCTTTTGAAAAATGTCGCTTCAACTTTCAGACCATAGCGAGGCCCCTGATTACCGTTATTAAAATATTTTAATTTTAACATTTTTTCCATGGTTTATATGTATGGTTAGTTCCGTTTTTAAGTTACTATTTTGTTTAAAAAGTTATTAAATATAATGTTGAAAATTAATACTATACTGTTCAGCTTTATACGGGCTATTTACAGATGCAAAAAGCTATTAAACAATATTTTGATAAAGGGCAACTGTTTATAACGCCATTAGCGGAACATGTTTTAGCATAAAAAATTGATTTCTCAATATGGAGTATACTTACATATGTTTATTTGTTCACAAGAAAACAGTAAAAGTTCATATATAGAATTAAAAACAAATAAAATGTGTTAGCTTATAATATTCGTCTCTTCACGGGCTATTTAAAGATATTAATTTTTTAAAGTTTATAACTTATAAAAGGGGATCCGTCGCATAAAAAATGAAACATAATTTTATAGTTTTTCTTAAAATTGATTTTTTATATGTTTTTGCTATGTATTGTTTGTTCTGTTACTTAGTTAACTTTTTGTTTATGAAGGTACAACTAATAATTATATCAAACGTAAATTATTAAGATGTTTACGGGTTATTTAAATATACTGAATTCCACCCTCCCCTCCCTTCACTTCCCCTCC
>JAUZND010002941.1:0-12551 GCA_034780555.1 Coelogynopora nodosa
CCGTTGGACCTCAAGATTGACGGAATGGATTCCGAGAGACGGTATAAAAAGGACGAGGGGCAGACCTATGCCGCTGTGGGAAGACGAGATCCGGATGTTCACGAAAGCACCAACCTAGAAGCAATTAGTTAACAACAGATCAATGTGGAAACGTCAGGCTGAGGCCTTCGCCCTGCAGTGGGCCGATACGGGCTGATGATGATGATGATGATGATGATAAACGAATAAACAACGTTGGGTCGATTTACCTCTCGGGGGACCATTGTTCTCGTATAATTATAAAACAGCGCGTTCCTAGGATCTTGCAATGAACACGCCAACTTCAGGTATAGATTAAAATTAAAATAAGTGAAAAGTACGCTCTGGACTACAATTACGTTATATGTTCCTAATAACACTTACTTAATTTGCGATCTCTATCCAAGATGTCCCACTCGCCTTGATCGTGCGGCATTCGCTCGGAACTATAGAGAGGAATTGTGCCATGCACCCAGCAGTAGCTGTCCAGATAGTCGTCGAAATTTTTCCCCGAGGGATCGATGGGGGTGTAGCAGGCGATGGCCGTGGAGAAGTACTGTTTAATGCTAATAATGACGGCGCTCAGCGCGAAGACACCCACGGTGTAGAGAAAATTGAATCTGTCCGAAAAGTCCTCGACCCCGGTGTATTTAACGACATTGAAATTCTGGAGGTAGTTGATGAATTCTGTCTGAATCATGGTGGTCAATTCTCGACGACCCTATCTGGAGGTGAAATATAGTAGAAAAGGGGTTTCACGAAGTAATCCTTTATGTTGTGCAAGAATAGGATCTTTCTTCTTAGTCTATTTAAGAATTCTAAAAGATAAAAAAATGATTTCAAGTAAACAATAATCAATATTTGTCGTTAAAGAAATGGTGTGGATACTTTATCTCCTTATTATTCAAGGCGGGAGGATTAATAGACTAGTTAATTACTGTTGTACTAGTTTGCAAAGAAGATTTCGAGCGCAAACAATTGTTCAATTATAATGGGCCAAATTTGGAAAATGCATTTATTTATTTATTTATTTATTTAATCCATAGTTATTGATGGATTGTATGATTTTGTAAAAAATCTTTTTTAGGTATTCTTTTAATTGGATTACAGGATAGATCAATATAGTTATATATATATATATATATATATATTTAGTAATTTAAAGTACGGGAATCATGATATACATACACAAAAGGTGAAAGGTAGATAATATAGATGTTATATGTATATATTGATTTATTTATAAATTATATAATGAATATTTGAAAAATCGTTATATGATGTGACCAAGGACGGGCGCAAGGCAGAATTTGTTAATAACTTTTTTATAAAATTTAATTAATAGTTATTTTAAAATAAAAAATTAAAATTAAATAATGGAAATTGACATTTATCATGTTTTTATGAAATGTTACAAAAATAGAAACAATGCATAATACATAATAATGATATAAAGTAGATAAAATTGTCAAAATGTGTGATATAATATATACTATGTAGATTTGTTTGAATTACTTTAATATAAATCAATAGTGTTATTGGATCTCTTTGATTTGAGGCACTGTAGAACTACAAATAATTTAAATTGACATCCAATTGATTTAAACAACCTAAGGACCACGTCAAAATATCTAATTTTTCCAATTACATGCTTTCTGTTTTGACGGTAATAGATGTAGAAACGTAGCTTTTAAAGATACTGGCAAATTTCTATTTTACGAAAACTATTATTGGTACATCTACTAAACAAATATAAATATATAATACATTTATGTAAAAATAATTTTTTTGTTGCATTCTATATATTGAATTATGCAATTGTAAAAATATTTTTGTATATACTTATTACTTGCACTGATGTATAAATTATAATTGAGTAAAAGCAAAAATTATGAGTTATAAAGTATAGCCGAAAACTCTTGAACCGAAAAAAATACTTTTTATTTAAAAAAAAAATTATAGTGGAGTAATTTGCGCATTATATATTCTAAAAAAATACTGTTACGATATACAAAGTATTGCATTATAAATATAGATTGGTTTAGTTCTGAGCAGTAATTGCTCAGCTCATAATAAAATAATAGTTACTGATAAAAAAGGTGTAACAAATGCTTCAACAAAAGTTCTTTAACACCTAAAAGTGCTTTTTTTAAATGCAAAATTCGCTGTAAATGCTTTTTTAACAAAACAGGAAAAAATTATTTGGAGAAAACATAGAAATAAAATGATCGAAATATTAAAAAAAGTAACACTCAGTTGAACTCAATCTTCTTACCTTTAGAAGGTGGCCCCACTATGATCTGCTGCTTCAGACAGGATTCACCACCAAATTCTACAAAAATGAGTTGACGTTTTCAGCGTCACAGGCGTACATACACAAGCGTACTCCGCCCCGCGTTCCTTCTTCCCAATAGTTATTATGATTATTATTCGGAACCTGTTCTATGTCTGCGGCGATGTACCAAACTATAGGCAGAGACCGCGAGAGCGCACAATATATAGAAGAGAGAGAGAGAGAGAGAAACACTTCGAAAGTATTGAGCAACGAAAGATGGAGTATTTGCGACTGCGCCTTATACGCAAGGCAAGCTACATGCTAAATCAACACTTTATTCTGATCACTCACGAGAAACCATCTGAGCACCACCTGAATCTTTTCATCAATACTTTGCAGTGTTGAGGTGCGGATCTGACCAGTTGTCGTCGGTAAACTTTGTGAGCTATGCAAACACTCCAAGGCGAAGAAGCCTTAGGATTCCTTTCTGTTGACTGAAACCTGTGAGGTGCTCTATAGTATAATAGCGGGACGGGTAGGTGTACTTGCTTAGTGCATTATAGTTGAGAAAAATCGAATGCTGTGGATTGTAATATATATAAATATCAAATTTGAACCGTTTCCATTCCTTTGTGTTTAAATCAACAACAGATTGAATCCGTGTCTAGGATATTATCATAAAAATATGATTACTTTTATGAAAATATAGAAAAGCACTTTTCAATTTGAAATTTTTTTTTTGTATAATAATTTAAGTTAATATAACAATTTAAGTTGTTCGTCAATTAACGTTACATAATCATTACCGTATGTTTACAAGCTGCCTCTCCTTTAATATATATATATACTGTATATATTACAAAACAATATTGTGCTTTTACTATCACCAAGTAATTTTGAAATCAAGATAACAAAAAATTTCTTTTAATGTTCAAAATTGCTGAGGTATTTTTTTACTAATTTAATTTACTTTATATAATATCAATTATTTTACTGAATCATTTAAAAATAAACTCTTACAAAAAAATTAATATAATTTGTTGTAAATTTAGGAAATTTGGTAACCCTAAATCTAAAAATAAAGCGACAAACCGTATTTTTACCAATTCTTATCAAAACCGTTAAAAACTGAAGCCTATTCGAAAATGAACAAAAGTGAATTGAATGAGAATCATTTTTATTTATCATCAGTAAAAAGAACAAACCATTTTTTTCTTAGAACGGCTGTGAGGAAAGGTTGGGACTTTAATATTATACACTTTTTTATTCGCCTGTGAGTGAAAAAGAATTTTCATATTAGTTAATTCTGGTATAATATACCTATTGATATGAGATTTATGCGTTAACGTATATACGTATATACAAATATTCAAATATACTATAAAAATGAGTAGCTTTACAAATACTTTTTTTGGGGTATAATATAAACTATTAAGTTGTATAACACAGTGTGAGTAAAAATGTTACGTAATACTATTGTATGGTATTGCTGGCAAGAAATGAAAAAATACAGAAGGGATAATCATTTAAAAGTGCATAAACAACAGGTTACTAAAACTTATGATCTAAATATTGCACTGCTTTTTCATTTTTATAGATATAATCCACAGATTGTAATCTTTCACTTATTTCTATTTGCAGTACAGTATGTACAGTATGTACAGTATGTACAGTACATACTGTTGCATAAACAGTGTGTAACATGAAACTAAATGGTAACATATAATTAACGAAATTAATACATGCTATAAAGAGTTTCTATATATAGTTTCTAGCTATAGTTAAACACCACTGAAGTACAAGTGTAGTTCCGGTCGTACATTCGGTGACAGACCTTTAACATTATTAAACGGAATAATATCGCACCATACACCTTTCTTCCATACAGAATATCGGCCTTCGTTAACGCGGCCTCCAATTTCAACCCGCAAGACGCCCTCCAGAGGGAGGTCTAGGTAATTCTGGCACTTGATCACTCGGAGATGAACTCCCATCGTGCCTCTACAGCCCTCAAGGCGGGCCTGTACGACGTGAGCTGCTCCTCCACTGACTGAGGGCAGTATTATCGGGGCACCTTCAATGTCGCACCTTCCTAATCCATTGCCCTCAACAATTCTGCCCCAGTGTGTCGCCTCACATCCCCTAAAGTGTTCCCCTGTTTGGAATTGGCATTCGCCATTGTTGACACCGACCGCAGGACCCAGTGATTCCCTTCCAGCGAGTAATTTTCCCACTTTATAAAGCGTTCCTGGATACAATTAAAAGTAATAATATATATAACTATGATAATCACTATTGAATCATCATGAAAAATGTCATAGCAAATTAGAAATAAAATACACAATATGTGGCAGAAAATCCTAATAAATTAACAATTTACAAATTACAATTTTTTATAATAAACAAAGTTACTTTTGAAAGATTCTCAATTAAATACTTTGACGAGAATACGTCTCAATTAAGACGCGCACTACGATGGGAGGGTCTGACAAGCCTCTTCGTATTTATTTTCGAAATAATTCATAAAATATAAACGTGACCGGTTAGATATTTGATGACGTTGTTTATTGAAGTGTTATCTATTGGAATATAGTAAGGAATATGTGTAGTATGCCGAAAAGGGACATACAATTTTAGATATAAAACATATGGTACGTTTTGAAAACAGGATTTACTTAACAAAAACAAAAGTTTATTGACACAATTTACATGTTCGAATTATTTGTGAATGTTCACTGCATACTCTACGGCGACAAGTATCACATATATGTTTGCTTCTGCATTTCCGTGCTGCAGGACATACTTTGCAAGTATCACATTCCCTGGCTTCCCTGGCTGCATCGGCATTTGGAACAGGTCGCCTTCTGACTTCAAAACTAAATGAACGGAGATTGTCAACTTGAGATTTTTGGAGACCATTGTTATTTTCAGCTCGACGTTGCATTGATTCACGAATCAGTTGCTTGACAAGAGTTTGCACAAAACATTTTTCTACCACCTTTCTTGATGGAGGGGACACTGCTGAGGTTGATTCTTCCGTGCAGTAACCCATGCGTTGTTATAGGGCACTGGTATCGAGTAGATTGTCAAATATTGTAGTTTCATATTCTTTCATACAATACACCAATTGTTCATGTCTACACCTGGTTTCAGTGAATAGAAAAGGGGCCGCCTGTCAGAAACCTGAGTGCGCGTGTTAACGTCTCAAAAGCTGAACATTTAAAATCTAAACCTTTACTTAGAATAAAAAAATAATTTTTAATTAAAAATTATAACAATTTATACTATATTGTATATATTATATATATATCATAATAACAACAGTTTTATATTTATGCATAAGCGGTTCTGCATTATACTCTATACAATAAATCTACTTGGCCTTATGCCAACCAAAAACTTATAAGTGATTTAATGTTAGAGTATTCCTGAGTTAACGTTACATGCAGGAATAAGTAAAGTATAACGAATACTTATAAACACAGGGCTTACCCTCAGTTTGAGTGGATTCACCTTTAGTTTGAGCTGCCTCATCTAAAAAGACAAATTTATAGACAAGGATTACTTTACAATATAAAGTATGGATTCCGGGCGATTGCCTCCTGGCCAAAATATAACGCCCGGTCAATTGTCTCCAGGATAAATTTTGTCCGGATAACTGCAGCCCTTCTCCAGTGTGAAAGCGGACATAATTTTCCTCAATATTTTCTAAACTTTAAATTTTGAAATTTATTTCGATAGAAAAGATTGCATATAGTTAAAAACTGGTTATAAAACTAAACTACAGTATATCAAAATATACTACTATAAACTACTACTAATATATATGTACTATTTAGAACTGAACTGAAACTGTTAATGTTATTTAAAATTCTTCGCTCTAATATAGGTGGTGCTCAGTTTAACAAGTATTATTTTGTTCGATATTTTTATGTTTATAGAAAGAGTTGCTAAATATTACCGCTAAAGCATTACGTACGTAAGCTTTGTTTATCATTTAATGCAGTCAATCCTTTGTGAGAGATCTCTGAAACTATAATCGCTTTTAAGAGTACCAGTTGAATATTAATTTCCTCAAAGTACCTGTAGAAATAAACGTTTTATTTTATTAAATTTAACCTACCATAAACTATTACATAGTTTCCTGTACCTGTTGAAGCTAAAGGAATCTTGAGTTGAATAGCTTCTCCAAGAATAACTTCAGGTTCAACTGGTTCCACATATGACAATAAAATATAGTCATTAGATTATAGTTGCTTCAAAGAACCTATATAATTAATTTACAAAATCAGCTATTGGAAAATAATATAAGACGTGTTGTGTTCAGTTAAAGTTTTAATCATGAAGAGGATATCGTTTTAAAGTTTATTTTCTATTAATACATTATAACAACTATAATTTGCTTATGTTTATTATAGTGAATTATTAATATAATATCTATTTACTTTTATATACATGGAAGACGTGACAATTTTATGTAAAAACGTAATTATACAATTAATAAACATGGACTAACTAAAACGTGAAATATCAAACTATCTATAATTATCGTAAAAACCTTTTATGCTGTTAGGCTTTCAAATATTTTCAAAATACATATTTTATTTTATTCGATTTTATTAATCACATTAAAAAAATTATTTACCTTAAACAATTAAATGTTAATTAGTTATTGTTTGAAAAAGGTTACATATTAGTCAAAAACGCTTCCAAATTGTACATTATTCTGTTCATCAGTATCTTCCAAAAATCTTACCAACAAACTTATCTGGAACGATAACTTGTTCGTCAACATTCGGCATCCCATGATGTGGTTCACCAGAAATTACTAAAGGTGAAATTCAGAATAACAGAAAGGTAACAGTGAAATTTCTAAAACATTTAGTTCATTACTAAATATTATCCAACAAAAATGTAATGTTTATATTCAATATTATATTTATTTATTCTCTATAGTTACACTCTAGTTTATACTATGTAAATTCAACAATATTTTAGGATCAACCATTTGAGGGAGTGCCTAAAATGTTAAAAAGTTAAAATGTTTGTAAGAATTTTCACTTATTTCGAACCTAAAATATAACCCAGAAACAGATGTACATATGATTTATAATTCAAATTTTAGTATATATCCAACAAAAGAATGTTTGCACTATTAGGTACTTAATAAAATATTGATCTCTAACTACACTTAGTAGGATTTGATAGAAAATAGCGGCATTTTGCTTATTATATATAATAGGCAACTAATGGCTTCAAATAGTCACCTAGTGGGGTTTGTGCCACCCCCTGTAAGCAAAATGCTAGATCCGTCCACGGGTACGACGACAATAATATAAAGACCTATTCAAAGACTTCCTGTTGACATAGAAATATAAACACGATAATCGATATTAAAAATTGGTCTGCTTAAATCAAATGTCCAATCAGAATATGTTTTCAAATTTTCAATAAAAGGCAGATTTAATGTCAGATTAGTATATGACGTCATTTATATTGCGTTTGACGTTCTAAACTTTAGAATAATATTCAATAGATTTTTAGTCAGGTAGGATAATATTATACTAGTTAGTATCTCTGCTTCAAAATTTTTATTATTGTACCTTGAGGTTCTTGCTGTTGTTGAACATCCTCAAAACCAGCGGGGTCAACAGCCAACATTTGCGGAATATCAAACAGATCCATCCGATGCTTGAGTGCCTCTAACTGGTTCTCGAGTTCTGGGATTTTAACTGTTTGTGGAATCATTGTTTCATTAACGGCGGCGAGAATGCGACAAGTGACCTCAATCTGATGCGCTCGATATTCAAGGAAGCGGCGTTCACTCTCGTCCATTCTTGCCTGCATTGCGGCCAACTGACGGCGGACATTCCTTTGAGACATAACTGACAAAATCTACACCGGAGGATAAATACAACAGGATGATAGTTGATTTTCGAAAGAGTGTTGAATATTTTATAAAGATAGGACACTTTTCCTAGACTATAAAATGGACAGGGTGATATCTATACTTACAATTCCGCAGTTGAAGTCTATGTATGTCGGATATATGAACTGCCTGTTAAATGTAGTTTGAGGGTATTGAACATAATTTTATTATCTAATCAATAAGTGCATCAGATTGTGTATAATAACTATCTGTGTTGGTCTAATTATGCAGTTTATGACTTACATTATGGCGTATATATATATGAATAGTATGACACAAGTATTCTATAATGATCGTAATCATTATGTGTAGTCGTCTGTGCTTATCGTTGTATAGGAGCAAAGTTACATTATTACTTACATGCGATCGTACACTATGGAATTTGTATTATATTAAAACTTCACTTGTGCTATTTTTTGATTTATTTAAATTTTAAAAACCGTTTCAAGAATTTAAAAAGAGACAAACATATTATTAAAAGTTTAAAAGTAAAGAAATTTATTTTGTTATTGTAGTATATTTATGATAGAGTATTTTATTATTAATATATTGGACCTTTCAAAATCCAGAAAATCGACTCCTATTTATAAATTATTATTTTGTCGAATTGATATTTGAGTTTAATTTTCAGTTCATTTGCTCAACATTTTTTAATCCTTTGCATCAATTCTCAGTGTTCAGTTTTGTATTGTCTAATCCACATGTTCAGCATATTCCATGACTTATAATCAGAACAAGTAGGCTATATACTCACAAAAATATATACACCCATTGGGCGGGTTTTTAAGTATCCTATAAAGAGAGGGGAGTTATTTGCGGTTTTGAAAGTTGCAATATATAAGTAATTCCAATACTAAAATAACAATATTTAAAACATATACGTTGTTGTTGAGATTGAATAAAGTTATTTTAATTTTATTAATTAAAACTCTGACGCGTTTCTAACGAAACTTAATTTATCATTTTACTTATTTGGTTTTCTAGTGCTTTCCACACGCAGTAAAGAGTTATTCCAATATTTATAATTGTTTAATTTAGCAATTTCTAGCGGTAAATAAAAGTTTTTCTTCGAAATCTATTCTGAGTTAATGATATATAACTGAATAAGTATGCTCGAACTTATCTGCGCGGAGATCGTTTAAAGAACAGTATATATATATATATTTATTTATTTATTGATACACACAGTTTTTTTTATAAACAGTGGTTTTCTGCCTTATTTAAAATTATATGATAACTAAAAAATTAGGGATATATCACAATATATTTGCACCGTTTGAACTGATAAAAATCCGTGATAAAAAGAAAGCAATAAGGCTCATGGTGATTCTGCGTCGATATATGATTCGCCTCATACATCGTCTATGTAGCTACAAAAAATAAAGAAAATTATAAAATTATCTGAAATTATTAAAATCATAATCATATAATTAGATCAAATTTTTGAAGAGAAAAATCAATTGTGTTGACAGATTTGAACTTTAGCTCTGTTGACGTTAATAAACCAATATATATATACCTTATATACATCATTTTAATGCAATAGAATACAGCTGACATGTGGTTCAATTTTATAGGGAAAATACTTGTGTCCCCCCAATTATAAGCACTGAAGAAAGAAAAAAAGAAACATTTCTGAAGGTTTGGGGCTAACCCCTATTTTGGAACGATCAGTTAAATACGACGGGGTTTAGTGTTGTGTCACGCATTTGTGGTTCTTATTTCGTTGTTAAAGGTGTTGTTAATAATTATTCGTGTCTTTATGGGATGCACTACCCTACCACAATAATACCAACGTGCTTTCTAATGAAGTGTTAATAAAAAATAGAATTCGAAATAAATCAAAAAGTGCTTTTAGTCAAATACAGTTTCAAATTTTATAGTGCTAAATGTAAATAATAATTTATTAATATACATTAATATAAATTGCATAAATAAAATATTTAGTCCACTTACGTGGAATTGGTGTCTCCGTTTTTCACATGTACATAATATAGATTCATATAAAAACCGAGTGATTAAAAACCCGAGTATTCAAGACAAAAGTTTCGTGTATACTCCGGCTATATTTTTAACTGCAAAGTGAAATCGATAGCTAAAATCGATATTGAACTAGTCGTCTATAACTCCGATCAAGCATATATTGTTAAAAGAATAACTAGTCGTGTTACATGACTTGGGAAGAGATTGCGACAATAAGTCATCTTGCAATCAAGCTACGAGAATATATACTATATATATATAGCTTGCCAAATTGATCACAGCTACTACGCTGATAAAATTTCTGATTTAAAAAAATAAATTATAAAACAAAAAAATGGTTGAAATTTATTTGACTACTTTTTTCAAAAATAGGAGTAATATAAATATAATGAAATTATATTTTTGATGAAAAAGGATTAATTTATTGAGAACTAATAATAGAAAGAGGACCTACATTTCTTATATTGTTATGTATTGTATATATATATATATATATATATATTATAATGTTAATTGGTTCTCTAAACAGTTAAATACAATTATATTATATATTTTGATTGTAACATAATTAATTTTAAAACACAAAAGATTTTCTTTTATAATGTATTATATTATACAAATCATTATATTTGAGTTATAATATTTATTAAAACTAGATGTATGAATTAACTAGTTTATGTCGTGTTTGATAGAAAAATTCATATACGAACAGTTTATAAAGATAATTATTTAATTATGCACCTAAAACTATAGTGACTAATTATAATTTATATGATTTCAATATGTTTTAGATACTACTTATAGTTGCTTGATTAAAGTACATATAAATGAATAAATGATCATCTACTAAAATATCCCTAATTTAAAACAATCAAATTTTTGCCAATTATTATTATTTTTATTATTGATTATTGATTATTAGCCATTGATTATTACTTATCTTTGCCAAATGTGAACTCATAATCAAACTCGCACGCACTGGTAAGCTCATTTTGTTCCAAATGATATTTATATTTATAATATAATATTATATTTACTGAACTGAATTGAATTGTCAAAGTCGCTTTTGCTGTGCTAACTTGATAACTTGACAACTTATGTCCGCTGCGATAACGATTAACAACTACCGTAAACTGGCTCATAAAGCTGTAAAATGTATGTGATATCTGCTGTTAATGACAATTCATCAAAGGAACAAAAATTAATTTGTTATCATGTAATAATAAGCAATTATGTACATAAACATTTCCGCACATGTCTAAAAGCTCCCAATAGTGGCAGATCAAAAAAATATTTTTTGTCGTGTTTTAAGCAATTACCTGACACCAAAATAATTAACTGGCAAACGAATTTATAGAATTTTTTTTAAAAATGGGTACCTATTGTTGTATAACAATTGCTGTTGATTTAATTGGAAATAATTAAACTGAATTACAATTTTAAAAAGGGTTATCCTGTTCCAATTGTTCTCCACTCCTTTGAATAGTTTTACAAATGTCCGTAAATTATATATTATAATCAGTAAAAACAGGATTTTTTGAGGTTTCACTTTAGAATGTCGAAAAATTTATTATCTGAGATAAGCATGAAAAAAACGTGGCTTAAATAGTTCTAGCAACTTATTTGTAACATATTAAAAAAAATGTTTCCAACTATTTAACAGCGTATAAAGTATTGATTACAATTCAATCCAAACAAATTATTAAAAATGATTCTACAAATATTCGTTCAAATTCAGAAATGAGATATCCAATCAGGCATAGGCTAAAAACTATTACAACTTTTTTTCAAATTTAAAAAATTATTGAAAATGAATTATTATAATAATAATATTAATAATCATTGTTCATTTATGTTTTCAATTTTAACTAAAAAATATCAGTTAAAAACTTAAATAGTATTTAATGTTCTCAATAATGAAATAAAATATGCCTAACTGTCAAGCACAGCGTCAAAAATGCTATTCAAATAGCTCAATTGTTTTTTCAGTCTGTGAAATGATCACATAAATCAGAGCAGTGGCGTAAAATGAACTTCGAATAAAATAACTATTTTTTGGGGTGTTCTTTCTTTGAAATTTCAATATAACCTGCACAATAAAATATTGATTTTAATCAATTAAAAATTGAACGAAAATATTATTTTTTTACATCTGTATTTGTGTTTGTATGAGTTCTATTGTATGTTATTCTACCACATAACATTGATTAGAACCATCGATCAGGCAAAATCAGCTCACCAGATAGAAAGAAAAGAAATAAATCAGAAGTAATAAAATATAAATCAAAAGAAAGGGTAACTATATAACAAAGAAAACCGACAAAAAAGATACACAGAAGGCAAAGG
>JAUZND010002942.1:0-12550 GCA_034780555.1 Coelogynopora nodosa
TGAAACGCCGCGCTGATAATTATCACTACTTAACTGATAATTATCAGTTACTGATATTTTTATGAAACGGGCCCCTGGTCAGATACAATTGCATTAAAATGCATTATGTAAAAAACCAAATTGATTGTGGAATAAACCATAAATAAACTATTCTGTATTATTTTGCCTTCATTTACTTTAATGCCCTTTTTACTTCAGCCCCCTCACAGTTAATATGACTCCATAGTCCCTGTATTCAAATCTACTTTGTAAATTGACCATGAAAACATTCTGCTTGTATCCATGGGCCCTAAGGTAGGGCAAGCCAAGTAAGCTTTCTCAGAGATAAACCACTAATTTAAAAAAAATATATTTTAGATTATTTCTGACCCTATAATCTCACTTCAAAGTTTTTATAAACTACTATTGCAGATAGATAAATAATAACTTTTATCAAAAAATAAATAATAGGTATGGAATGGATAACTGATTTTAAAAGTTATATTTCACACAAGTAATATAATATTTTTAGGTGAATTATGGATCAATTTAATGTATAATATTTATTTCTTGATCAGAGTCAGATTGTATTAATATATAGTTGATAGATTGTATTTGGAAGTTGTGATCCATACATGCAAATTTTATCCAGATTAGGCAATCTTATTATTTTGGTACTAAATTTAAGATTTTAAGAAATAATAAAAAGTTTGAGTACATAATGCTAGTCAAATAGTTTCTTTGATTATATAAAACTATTTTTAAATTAATTGATATATTAACATTTTATTAACATTATACATTTGATAAAATTCCATGACTATACAGAACATAGCAAATTCATAAATTATTATTGTAAAAATGGGTATAACTTTTTTGCTTTATATGTATAATTAAATATTATTAATCAATGGTTGTTAGGATTCTAAACATTTAAAAGGTAAACTTAAATAACATATATATATATATATATAGGTAAATTATTTAAGCATTATTACTAATAGAGCCATAATTTACATAAAAATAACTTATGTAATATCACAATTATCTAGATTGTTTAATTATTTACAATCTATGAGAGATTAATGTGTCAGCAATAAAGTTGTTTATTTAACAAAATTATCCTTTTTCTAAATTGTACGTGAAAAATAGTGCTTTAGTAATGTTAGGTGGTTACGTTTGGTGGTGTTGCTTGAGAACTACATTATTAATTTATAGCAATATCTGAATTTAATGTAAGACAACATGTCAGCTGAGTATATTTAAAATTGTATATATATAATGTATATATAAATAAATGTAAATAGATTATGTTGAGAGATAAATATGTAAATCTTTATTACTTTTCATTTGTCTTCAGAATAGCATTTACACTGGCTATGACATACATCATATAGGTTGTGAAATTAAAACAATGTATACATAAAGAATTGGTTAACACATACAAAAACTATGTTTCCATGAAGTATAGAATATATACTTAACCTTAGAAGCACTAAGAAGGGATCAAACTGGCTCACTAGTATGTGTTTGATTACTAACTACATGACTAGTGTTTTTCTTATGAATTTTTCAGTAGGTCCAACCTATTTAATTCTTAATGCACTTACAATTCTAAATAATTTCACAGAATAAACTGTAGAACTTGATGATGTAGTGCATACAAAAATTGTATAAAAATAGCTTTTTTATAGAAATTTTTTTTACTGTACAAAAAAGTAGAATATATAATTAATAATCTAATTCCTTGTATAATTTCTTCTACCTTTAATTTATTTATTGGTAAGTGACAAAAATTAAATTTAAAAGAAGTTATACAAGGAAGTAAATGAATAATTAAATATTCATTCTAAATGTTTAAATTATTTTTGATACAGTGAAAAATAAATGTTTTATACCATTTGTGCTTTAGTTGGTTTTTGATCATTAATGGCATCATAATAGTTATTTATAAATGATCAAAAACAAATTAAAACTTATTTCATATTATTTTGTTTGTGTTTACTGCATTCTAATTAGTCTATCTTTGTCACTAACTAGACAGCTAACCAAGAATCGGATTTGAGAACAAATTATATAGTTAAAATTTTATTAAAAATGATACTATAATATACTTAATTTCTTGGGAGTATTTAGCTGAATAGGTAAAATATAAATTTAAACCACATAAACAGTGAACTACTCAATTAAAGCATTATAATACTATCAAAACTTAATGATATGTGTAATCTATAACAGAGATTATAATGCAATTATATTAAACTATAATATGCAATAAACTATATTTAAATACCATAAACATATGAGCTCTATAAGCAGCAAATGTGCATATAAAGAAGTATTTATAGTATAATACATTTTCATCATATCTATATTTACAGTTTGTAAATATTTTAAACAAATGTCAATATTGTCACATGAGTATTACAATAGAAACCTTAATTGTTGCAGCTCATTACTGCATTATAAGTGATTGTAATTTAAAGATGTGGATATCTTTTTCATTTGTATAATAATTTGAATTCCATTTCAATTAATAATTACAATTATATTACCTGTGAGGAAAAGTTATATACGGTTTTTAAACATAAATACATAAATATAACTTTCACTAGTTGTCATCTATAAATAATATATAATTCTGGAAAACTAAATGAATTTCTACAGATACAAAAATATACAATATTTCTAAATAGATAGATTACCAAATAATTTTAAACTATAACTATACTTTGTACATTCAGAGTGAATATTGTCTGTATCAACATTGTAATATAGTTTTTTTGTATATTTAGCAATTGCATACTTCTTAATTATTGCACTATTGCTTCAAATTCTTCTTCTGTCTGGTTTGTTCTTGCTTTGGAATCGCTTGGGTTGTACTGTCTTAACTAGACAGCAATACAGCCTAACACTGGCATGAAAGGTACCTATCATAGACCAATATTTTGGTAATAGTGCTGCTAACAAAGGATCATAATATACCACGTTTCAATAAATTCGGGAGTGCAAATTAGGCCATAAAATTTCGACCAAGCTCAAATAGGCATTACTGAAGCTCTGGAATAGGTTTAAATATAGTGTAATAAATGAATAATGTAATAAATGAATAGTGTAATAAATGAATGGTGTAATAAGAAGAATAGATTTAAAAAGTTATATAAGAAGTGTAACAAATGTTTGAATCATACTGAAATAGACTAACTTTAATCATTCTTAGACAACAACTCTGCTTATATATTTACATCATGTTTTGTTTATATTTTCTGCTCTTATTTATTGTATAGTTTAAAGCCGTTTCGTGTCTTAACATTAAAAACATTTGAATGTTTTATACATATACAAGATTTCATGTTTTTTAATTAATGAAAATAGCTACTTTTTAAACGTGTATGTCATTACAATACTGTATAGGAGCATATATGTTATTACTGTCTAGGAGCATGTATGTCATTACTTTCTTAGAACATGTATGTCATTACTATCTAGGAACATGTATGCCATTACTATCTAGGAACATGTATGTCAATACTGTCTAGGCACTAACTATATGTTAAGAGTTATAATCAATGTGTTGCTTTTATTTAAAAACATAGTTTGGTATAATACATTATATTTATATTTTGATCCAAATAGCATTTAAAACATGGAGCAGGCGGCAGCCCATGTGTTTTCTCTCACGCTCGATGTCAATAGAATCGCAAGCGAATATTTTTGACAGTTCAGCAAAGGTTGTCCAGAGAGAAAGAGCATCTTTGGAGCCTGATCCAGCTGTCTTTGATTATCTTAGAGAGGAGGTAAATATATGCTTTACTTTGAATTTAAGTTTACTTGGTGATTAGTTAGAAATATAATAAAATTGTCACTATTATCACAAGGTTTAGTTTTTAATCTCTATTACATAATATCAATATCGTTTGTTGTTGGAAAGAGGTTATGTGTATTTTATTATGATCAAATTTAACTTATCCTATTATATAAAAAGAACAATATCACTTTTAGTAGAGTTAATTTAGTAATTTTCTATATTCATATTTTTCTTCTTTTAGTTGGCTGAGCGAATGGTTGACCGCATATGTGATATAAAAAGGTTAGTACAATTTCGTGTGTCATTTAATGTTCATGTTTACTTTTCTTTGTTTCATATCTGTTTCAGCATAATCCTTCTTTACCTATTTTATAACACTGATTGGTTAATATTCATATTATACTGTAGTGACCGCGTCTGCACTTTCAGTAATATTTTATTTGTTATTAACTCACCTGATGTTTTCATTTGGAGGTGGTGATTTTTCGACAACATTTACTAGTAATTTAACTATTCCTGCAATAATGCACATCAATCTCTTATAATTTGTACTGAGAAGATAACATCTTTATGGTGTTTTTTAATAGATACCCCTCCCCTATCCACTTTGAGATATTTTAGAAACTCATTGACACCGGATCATAATTTTACATTAAATTTATTAATTTGTTTCTATATGTTGTACATGTTCAGAACATTCCTATATTCTAGTAAAAGGTGTTTAGGAGTATCTGATTTAAACGACACTGAAAGTAACCAAAGATAATACGTAAGCACTTTTAGATCTAAAATATTATTTTCTTGTCAGAAACTGGCCGAAGCCGTTCGCTTGAAGTACTTTATAAAAGCCACCAAGTCGACCTAAATGTCCCGTAAAGAACATTACAAATGTTATTAATAAACTCAATATACCTTATAAAATATTTAATCGTGTCAAATTTAAAGTTTCCAAATTATATGAAAATGGTAAAAACTTTTGGGGTTAATTTTACAGTTCCCTGAAACTGGAGATTTTTACTTCGATATGTCGTATTTTAATTTATTTTTCAATTAGAAAAACATGTTTCCCATACAAAATTGTTTATATAGTCCAAATATATAAATTCAGTTTGAAAGTTTACATAATTGGACATGTTTTAAAACTACACCCCCCCCCCAACTCCATACCATAGAGGATTGAAATATGTCTTTTTATTTATTAGAAAATTTAACACCGTTGTTGATTATGGCTGCGGTCGAGGACATATAGCTAAACAATTGGACAAAGACTTGGCGTCTAAACTCTACCAGTGTGATTCTTCCAAATACACTTTGGTAAGAATGTCCAACTTCTCAATTCTTTTTTTCTATTTTGACTACTACTTACTATAAGCTTTAAAATTGACATTTTAAAATGGTTTTAAAATATTTTACTACTATAGAAGTATATATATATACAGAATACTATATACTACAGAAGTAATGATGGTTATAATAATATTTATTTTATTTCACAAACATAATTTCTGGGTGGGCTTATAAGATTTTACCATTCAATTTACAGGTAGTTTTAAAAATAGTATGTAATTAATGTTTGTAAAATGCATGGGAATAAATAGATTTCTATAATTAAAATTTAGTATACGAGCTTCTACTCTTGTTCTGCGTATTTATATATTCTGTTATACATTTTATTCATTGTTTAATTTATATGATGATACACCAGAATAATGACCATTTAATTAATTTTATATTAAATTATCAGATTTTATTTCATGTACTATTTGTTCACAATCAGGCTCAAGCCGCTTCGTGTCCCGAAGTTGAAACACATAACATTCTCCTTGATGGTGAAATCTTTCCTTTCGAAGAAAACTCTATCGACTTAATACTGAGTAGTCTCAGGTAAGATATTAACGGATTTAGTAGATTTTCTTAAATCATTCACATTTTGTTTATTATGCATTTAGTTACTTTTCATTCAATTTCAGTCTGCATTGGGTTAATGACCTTCCTGGCGTTTTTATACAAGTATGTATAAGCGTTTACCGTATAGCCTAGTCTCAACGTATAGCTTGGCGGTTAAGCTTGAAAATTTAATAATTGTTAGAGTTATAATAAAATTTTGTTTATATTTTAGAATCAACTTTTTATTTGAGTTGTTCGGGTAGCTACTTGCAATGAAAATATTGATCATTGCATTTATCCCACACATATAGACTTAGGCAAATGACTATTACTGTTGTTTATTGTTGGATCAATATGATGTTTATGTCCCCGAAAATATTATATATCATTTAAGAAAGGTTCAACTTGGATAATAGAATTGTTAAATAATTATTCAATATGATAAATAAATTATTTTCCTTTGATATTTATTGTAATAATCTTAATGTTAAACACAAAAATGATTAGTTTACCTTGTTATTTATTTAGTATATTTGAATAATATTTTATTTATAACATTAATTATAAAACGTATCTGTTATTACAATTTGTTTTAAAGAATCTTGTCGTAACTAACCTATATCTATTATATTTCAAAGATTACTTACAATTTATTCAAACAACGGAAATATTTTGACAAATGAATCGATTAATTATTTTTTCATTATATTATCGATTAACCCACAAAACACCAAATCATAAACTTATATTACATCAATATTATTGTACTCTCATGAACGGTAAAAGATGTATACCTAACATAACAGTGCTAAAGGTTTTCTAAGGCCAAGCGTAAACCCTGAATTTGAACTCCCTGCCCCTTTTAAAACTATCTATTGTTATTATTATCTTTGAGATAAATTCAAGCCCGGTGATTGTCTATTACAATGATCGATATTGGATATTTTCACTATCAGATGCTACGAAGTCTGAAGAATGACGGATGTCTGCTTGGTGTCATGTTCTCGGGGGACACTCTCTTTGAGCTGAGGGTAGCGCTCCAGATGGCCGAAACTGAACGACAAGGGGTACGAATTAAACAGAAATAAATGAACACAAACTAGACCTATATAGAGGCATTATATTAGCATTACAGGGTTATACTCATAGACTTTTAGAGTTATAATTTTTATAATATAATATATATAATATATTATATATAAATATAATATAAATAATATTTAATATATAATAATATAATTTTAATCTGTGGTTATACTTGTTCGTAAAATACCGTCGAGTGGATTTCTAAATTTTTCTTATGTATGACGCATAACTTTATACGCCTCAATTTTGTGTTTGATTATGGATTTTACGAATGTCATGTTATTCAAAATATATTTAGAATAATATATTATAGAAATTGAGCACTGAAGTCAAAATTATATATAGTTTTATAACATGAATAAAATCGTATCGACAAAATATTAAAAGCAGAAATTTAAAAAATATATTTAACTAAATCACCATTACGTTTGCTAGTATCTGTCAGAATCCGAGTCTTTTCAAAGGAATCTTTTCCCGGGAAAGGACAAACTGAAACGTATTTAGAGCAGTACAGCATGTTAATGCAAAATATTGGTGAATATACCGTTCTTTGTACATTGAGTAGTTAGTGTACTGTGTGAGATGATACTTATGTTTGTCAGTTTTCCCACTTTTAATCAATTATGGTGCTAATGATGACGAAAATGTTAATGGTCTACGTCATTTATATTGATATTCTAAATGTTTGCTAAGTAATTTACAACTATATTTAATGCTTTAAACGGTGTCAAAACCCATTGTTATTTTTACATAAAGAATACTAAGTATTTTATTGTAATTATTGTGCTGTAGTTAAGTTTATTATAATATATTACCGGAAACTTGGCAATTTGCAAAAGGAACTTTAATTTTTGCAGTCTGGGCTTTCGAAGTCATTTTCAAATGTTGCCCATGTTTTTAAAAAATATTACAAAACATTTCTAGATAACTTTAAGAAATCTTTTATGCAAAAGCCGTTGCTAATCTACAAAGTTATTATTAAGTTTCGAGTAATCAAGTTAATTAGTGTAAAAATAAATGATACCAGTTTGAGTTGATAACATTTATTATTTTATTTAGTAAATAATACTCATGTATAATTTTCCAGATGTATTATCAATGTTAAAAAAGTTTTTTAATCGAAATAAAATATATATATTTTAAAAAAGTTGCAATGTTCTAAATTTGATACTTTTAATCAATATATTTTATTTGGATATATTTGGTTGTGTCCAACACTGAAAGTTTGGTTCATATTTCCAGGGCATGTCACCTCACATTTCGCCATTCACTACAAATCGAGATATGGGCAGTCTTCTTACCCGTGCTGGGTTCAAGCTTATCACTATTGTGCGTTCCTCTCAGTTTTTATAAAGTATTGAGTATTATTTTATATCATCCTATAATATAATATCATTGTTTCAATTTTATTTCTTTTAGGATGTCGATGAAATTGTTGTACACTATCCTTCGTTATTGGCTCTTTTAAAAGATTTGAAGGGGATGGGTGAGAACAACTGCGTTTGGAATAGAAAATTGCGACTAAATAAGGACACACTTCTGGCTGCTGAGGCGATATACAAAGGTATAAAGGGAATTCTGTTTCACTAAGGTTCCACTGTCTGTTAAATTAGTATACTGATTATAGGGTAAATTTTAATATTAAAATTGCGTTTCACTAACATTTTTCATTGCTAAATATCAGAGGCGGACGACTGGAAACGCTGACAGAATCATAAGTAAACTGTTACCAATGGTCAGAATAGGTTTTAACAGTCCCTAGTAATTGGTGACACTAACATTAACAGTTGTCATTTAGTAGGTTTTGATAAATGAGGCGATGTCGTTATAATAAGTTAAGCAATTTATTGTATACAGTCATTTTTACGTGGCAGAATTTTGTCATCTGGTGGAATAATTAATATATGAATTAGTCTTATAAAATATTTGTAGAACGTTTATTTTTTGTAAAAACAATGGCGAACACTTTTTTGAAAATTATTTTTTAGACATGTTTGTCACCCATATACTAATACGATGAGATATATCCTTGCTACCGTAGATAAAATGGAAAGTTTTTTCGAAATAATTATATCGTGTTATCTTAATTTTTCAACGGATGTGTCGTACTTTATAAACATTAAATTTTTATAATAAATTTATATAAAATATAATATGAATTAAATATTATTAAATTCAATATAAAACCTGTCTGCATTAAACATAGATATCTTCCATCCAACAATCAAATATTGTTTATTGTACTGTTAGCATTTAACAATAGCATTTAGCATTCTTTAACATTAATTGTAGCACTCGACATCAGGTATCGGACTTACAGGGTGTCGACCAACCTGCAAAAATGTATAACTTGCAGAAATTATGCTAAAATGCGGCAAAAATAATTCCTAGACCTGCAAAATATTTGTTTTAGAATTTAAACTTTTCTGGTACTGTATTTTTTAGGGAAACATAGTATAAGTATGATGACAAGCATGCGTAATATGGTCACAAAAAAATAAGTGTCCCTGGCATGCTGAGCTGGCAATAGATATTGTCAGCAAGAACTGTCAATGGAAGATGTCAAGAGAATTAGCTTCGACAAAGCTTGTCAAACAGAAAAATAAAAAGTCTGAAAAAAAGAGGCATGCCCGAGAACTATTGGAAAAAGAATTAGACCGGAAGCTATTGGGCTTGCAGTTAAAGCTGTGTTTAAATGGTGTTCTTGTTCTGAAATAGGAATTTATATTATAAATTGTAACACTAACACTATTGATAACGTTTCAACTATAAATAGTTTTCATTATAATATGATAGGTACGGTACATACATTTCAATTTTCAACCTGCAAAATAATTTTAAATCTTGTAAAAAATTTGCAAAATATTATGCCAAACTAGTCGACACCCTGACTTACTAAAGCTTCGATTTGGTCAGATAATGACTGGAAGTCACTGGAAGGCTATTGGCCAGTTTAAAAGTATAATAGAACGATAGGTGACTGATTGGATAGTTCGGTTTCACAAATATTTGAACATTATAGTATTATGGCTATAATTACATAGAATATAAATTTCAGGAATTTTGTATTGCTTTTTGGTCAAGTTTTAGATCAGCAAAAATATTCCATAAAAATTTGGGTGTTACAGTATACCTTAATTATTAAATCTTCACACCAAATAATGTACACATATTACAAGTTTATTATTAAATCCTATATAAGAAATAGTATTTTATATATTATGTGCTTTATTTCTTATTTATTTCATTCTACTAACATACCGTAGTTTTGTATTCTTTTAAGCGCATTATTTATAATAAGTCTAATTTGCTAATAAAATCGAAATTTTCGTATCGGCGGTAAGATTTAGAAATCATAATATTATTATCATTTTCTTTTTCCCAGAGACTTTGGGTCTCACAGAGAATTCACCTGTGCTTAGTCTAATTGATTAAGTAGAGTCATAATGCTCTTTACTATTCCTATCGAGCAGCATAGAGCTTTGGCTGTATTTAATCACAACGATCTAATTATTTAAATATTTTGACATTAATTAAAAATGTATTTATACACTGCCTATGCAGATCAATGCTGTATAGTTTTTTTTCTGACTATATAGTTTTAACATTGGTGAAATTCTATATAAGGTTTAATTATGTTACAAATATAGGTTATTCATCACATTGAAATGTTGAGTATACTATACTTTAAACTAATGTCATTTTACATCATAAAAAACATATTTTGCATTTTTATGAATAAAACTCGACTCAGATAAATTAAATAGGTGTTAGTGTGGCAATTTATCCTATTATAGTGTACCATTTTTGTACAAATAATTATATAAAATACCGTCGCGGGCATGCAATTTTTTGTGTATCTTTTTTATGTATATTTAGACATTGTGCAATTTTAATGTTGATTGTTTTAAATTTTTTATATATAATATATTTACCTATAACAACTAGAAAGTGCGCGGATATACGCAGCATACCTTGCTGATGTGGCGTCAGAATATTATAAATTCTCGTATTTTAAATATAGTAAAACAAATATTTGCCTACTTAAGGTGTTAAATATAATCAACCATTTGCTGTTCATATTCTGTTAAATTGTAGAAATGTACGGCTTGCGCAGCGAGGTGAACAACAACTCTGATGCAATTCCTGCCACTTTCCAGTTGCTACATTTTATCGCATGGAAACCAGATCCCTCTCAGGTATGACTAGTGTATACTATATGAACCAGATTGGTTTAAACTATTATTTATTGTGTGTTATATATGCAGAGGAAAATATATTTTAAATGATGATCAATGGATCATTATTTATAATGTATTTATTATTAATATAATAGTAATATCTATATATGTAATATAATACTTATTATTGTAAATAATTATACCTAATATAAATGACAGAAAGTAATCTTTATATTCTACGATAAATACTGCAAATTAAGAATTTTTTGATAAATTTTATTATATATTTTAGTGAACACTTTTAAAGAATAATGTATTAGTATAGGTATTAGACTTTTAATTATCCAATACATTTCTTTTAAGGTGTTCCATTTTTAATTATCCGTGACTAATTTTCTTCCTACTTAAATTTTTCTTTTTATGTAATGTTTCATTATAATATTTTGTTCACAATACGATTTTATAAATTTAATTTACAGTTTGAATTACAATTCTTGGATTGCTATAGAACCACCTTTATATTTCAATTGCTCTATTTCGGTCCCACGCATTGTTAGGCAGTTTAAACAGATTTACAATTCTGAAATAATTATCAGTTTTTTTTAGACAGTCAATATTTTTAGACACATTTTTATGTATAATATAGTGTTGATATGGTGAATTGTGCTAAAGTATAATGACAACTGTTTTAATTTGCTTTTTCTAAAATTGCATGTGAAACAAGTCGTTGTTTGATATATTTAGTTAATTTAGTAAATTTAGGTAACATCGACTTTAACCGCGATAATGGTAATATTGTTATCTAGACAATATTACACGGTCCCGTGCACATCTTGTGTAGAATAACTACCAGTCCTATAAGAGAAGTATATATTTGTCCTTTTCAGCCCAAACCAGCCGTCAGAGGGTCTGGCGAAGTGTCACTCAAAGACATTGAGAATATCGCTGAAATCGCCAAAAAGAAGAATCCCAAAAGTTCTTGACGCTGATATACTATTACACTTGATTAACAAAGCGTAACCCTTTTAGTGCATTTTATCATTTGTTGTAATTATTTAATTAGAAAAATCTTTAAATTGCATTCATTAAATGATTTTATATTAAAATGATTACAAACAAACACTGTAAGACTTCTTCTAGAATATGTATTAATCTGTTACTATTGGAAACTATCATGTCTATGATTTTATATATTTCATGAAATAGTACAAAATTGTTTAAAAAGTATATATTATAATTATTGTAAATAGAAATCTGGATTATTTTGTATTATTGTATCTAGTGTTTTTCAAATAAATATATTTGTAATTGACTTTATTTTGATTTTTATATTATGCTACTGTTTTTATATGTTGTGTGTTTGAATTTAAGTACATTTTAATATAATAGTCCTTTTATTCCACTTTCATTAAAAAACATGTTTTGTTGCATAATTTTAAATTATTGTCTAACCCTATATTATAGTCCTTCTGCCAATGGGGGTCTGAGGTACCAGTTACAGCAACCAAGGTTGTTATACATCATTTTAAAGATATTCAACTAGGGATTTCATAAATGCATGATAACCCTCTGAGAAATGTAGCTATTAAGATTTATGAAGCTTTTAATT
>JAUZND010002943.1:0-33474 GCA_034780555.1 Coelogynopora nodosa
TTAATAAAATATAAATACAATATGTAATATAATATAAAGGAAATAAATTTAAAAAATACTCTAGAGGGCTGGGAGGCCACTTATTGATAACCCTTACCCCCTTGGCATTGAATTTTTATTGCAGTTTTGAACAATTCTGAAAAACTATCCATTTGAACTAAAAAAATACGGAAAATACGGAAGAAAATCATGCCTGATAAACATAATATCTTATATACAGTCTACTCTGGATAAAAACCGGAATTTTGAAAATTTGTGCCGAACTTAAATTTTCAATCACCAAATGTTCATGCTATTTTTTCATATGTATTTAATATTGGATAAACCGGAATTACCTAAACTGAACTTCGGACAAGTTTTTGTCAAATACATTGATTTACTATATGTATTTTCCGTTGTCTAAACCGGGTTGACCCGACAACTGCATGGGTTGATAGAGCAAGGCAAAAAACACTAATAGAACAGGTCAACAATAATACATTTTAGTATTTATTATAAGAAATTTTCTACTTATAATTTTTTTATTTTGGATAATTATGTATATATATACTATATATTTAAAGATACAGAATTGATCCATTTTAAAAGTTTGACTAACCCGGACATTATTTGCTGTATATTTGTTGCTTGTCCGATTTAGTCATAGTAGAATTATTACAAAACACAATAGCTATAGGTACATAAAACAAATATAGGCTACAATGAAAATACTTTTATCAAAGAGAAACAATATTTAAGAAAGGCCTTTCATAACTATAATAATAGATGCACAAATGACCCACCAGACGTGGAAGATCGTTTACTACTCAAATAATCTACTGATAATGATATCTATCGGAAATGTTCAATACCATACAGGCCTAGTACTGAATAATTTAAAATATATAGCCTACACACATAGCCTATAATATGGCTGAAATAGCCATTTTTAACATTTGAAATTTTTTATAGGTATATACACATGTTTCACACATCTCTATATACATTTTCTACAAAGGAATTTGTTTGGCGTTTACTGACAAAGATATCATTAGTAATATTTTTACTATATATAAATATAGACTAAAAACAATTTTTTTTCAATTTATATCCAATTCATTATAATGACCACATACTTGTCGCTAAATAGACAGCTATAACGAAGTGTGTCTTTAGAAAACGAATGATATATTTATAAACGTCGTTGAAAAAATTACCATAAAGTAAAATAGTTATAGAGTATGTATAAATGCATAGGGAACATGTACGTTCTCAATTTAACACTGCCCTTCCTGCTAAATAAATAGGCTTCCAAAAGGTTAAAATGAACATTTTTGTATTAATGAAGAATGTAACACAATATCGAATATATCCGCTTATGTAACCGATAATGTACAATTAATTTTACTCTATTTGTTAAGTACGAAGGAGGTGATGGAATAAGAATATAGCATGTTGAAAGTAAATATATTTAAAGTAAAAAAATTATATGGATGAAAAACGATTTATAATAGTACATTGCTCAAAGTAATACACATGTAAGACAATTGAAGCGTATAACTAGAAATAAATAACTAGTTTGAATTTCAAACGGTTTGAACTCTAGCACTCTCGATCAGGTGCTTTTATCTATAACTACTAAAGGGGGAATGTCAAATTGATCCACACAAAATAATTTACTAAATCATGCATCGATTTGGTTTAACTAAATATTGTTCTATACAGTAGCCTACATGCATGTACGGAAATAGCCTTTTGAAAACGATTCTCGTTTACATGCTCTGAGTGAAGATCGACTTGACACACATCGAAAAGAGTAAACAAACCTTACTTTTGTGGACTGAGTGGCATTAAAATGTCAGTTTCTTACTTTAGACATAATTGATTTTTCTAATTTAAAAACAGTTATGATTTTGTTACTTTGGTGTCAAAGAAAGTACATTTTCAGAAACACCCTAACTATTTCCATAATGTTTTAAAATTATGTAAGATAGATAATTAGAGCGAATTAAATACAGATGACTTTTTAATTTGTGAAAAGCAAGTTGTAATCTATAATTGTTATAATATAATCCATAGGTTATTTTATTGTGTTAAAATATTACAAAGAATTTAAATAATAAATGTGAGAACCGTATGGAAATTTTATCGTTATTAGAACTAATCAATATATTGTAAAATATTATACATTTTATTGTACTCATTTATATTACTATATAAAATGTATAATAATAATACTTTGCAAATCTTCTTAAATATATATAATTAAATTATATAATTGAATCTCTACTTAATACACCTTTTATTTATAATATATCATTTTATGCAGTACCAATAATCAACACATTACATATGTCACATACCTCAACATATTTAACTAAACGCAAATCAAATGTAACTTACTTTATTTAGTGTTCTATCCGGTTGATAGTGGATCAACCTGATTGACACTTAGAAATAGTCACACAATCATAAACATGTGACCATTCCAAAAGTGCCAAGAAGGATGCAACCACAGGGTATCTTTCTGACTTATACTGAAGACAAATCATCTAAAATAAAACAAAATTATTAGCATAATTGATGAGAATTATTTAAGTGTGTATAACCCAATAATTTAATATAATGTTTATGTATGTTTGAACATTCCTTTGAGTGGCTTTTGGTAAGCCATTCAAATATTATAATTTATTTTAGATTTGCATATCATATGTCTAAATTTGATAAATTGAAATAGATAAAGGTTAAACACTATGTAACACACGGAAAATTGCTATTTTTTATAGTCAGTGACGAATTTTCTACAAATATTTTTTTAAATGTTTCTTATTATATATCAATAGTGAAAATTTCTAAACGTTAGAATGAACCATGTATCAAGGAACTACATATAAGCAATTGTAATGTCACCTTTCAAGACTTTGGAGAGATTTCAAAAGCTGAAATTTCAATTTCGTCCCTTCCTTAAGTGTATGTGTTCCTAGTGAGCCATATGTAACAACATTAATATACGGTAGACTAGTACAATACTTTATACAATATATTGATAATTGCATGTTAACCAAATTGAACAATGACAATGCTTTTTGAATCTTATGGAAAATATACATTTTTATGGATATATCTATAATATATACATAGGTGCGAGTGTGATAGAACATATAGGCATAGCCTAAAAATAATTTGCTCACATTTATATACTATTCGTTTCTTTTGCAGCAGTGATGGCATTGTTCTGGTTTTATTCATTCAAATTTTATTATAAAATTACCTACTGAACTCTGTTTCACAGGTTGGTTGCATAGACGAACAATCCCACAAGGAAGGCTCTATTATACATTTGAAAAACTAAAAATCAAGTGTAGACGCAATAAACATAATAGTTTGCTATTTAATTATCTATCTAAACAATATAGGTGTAATTGACCTTTGACTGTCTATAGTTTAGTCTATGGATATTTTCTTATACGAAAATTTCCATTTTATGTTTCTATTGCGCCATCTAACACCAGTATAAAATTAATTTGGTAGATTTTAATATGCAAAAATATGTTCCATATGTATACAGCTCACTGTATACCATAACTGTAACACAAACTATAAGTGAACTGCTGGTTATATAAAAAATGGATTTACTAATGTAATGTTAGTAATTATATGACATAAATAGGTCATGTAAGTAAACATAGGATGCAGGTCTGTTTTATAGATAAATTAAATTTTAATTTCGTTGAAAAGTTAATAAATGAATAATCTTTATTAATATTATTGTAATATTGCCAACTTATGGTCTCTTCCATGACATGCCAAGTGATTCAATTAATAAAAATAATCTTCGTCAATAACAAAACTGCATAATAGGAACAACTTTAGTTTATATACAGGAGGGACCAAAACATTTAGATAAAGTTGTACAGCATACGTTTAGTGAGAACAGCAGATAGTTGGTATGTAAAAGCCGTAGTGAATCAATATAACCATAATAACATATTGGCTATTATAATATGTGATATAGAAAAATCATAAAAAAACAAAAACCGGTTACAACAAAGAAGAAGAAACTACACAGAGTACTATTGTGTTGAAAAGTAGTATGACGGAGTACACTAGAAAAGTTAGTTAGCATACAGGAAGGAATAGAGACTCTTGATGAGAGATGGCAAGAAGGGTTTCTTTGTTTGTTTAAGATCAACCACTTAAAGTTGGAGTGATTTCCATGAAAAGACATGTGTTCGAAGACATGTGAGGACAACATTTAGATAATTATGGATCTAATTGACCTGGCGGTTGGAAGTAATCTTGTAGACAATAAAATTCGTGAAACATTTATCTGGCTTTTCGGAAGTCTCACAAGCTATTCATTCATCAGACAGCTGAGGGCCTCTTTTTTAGGGAGGAATTGCCAAGCAAGAGATTTTTCTGTCACAAAAACTGGTTTTCTTCTGGAGCTTTCAATGATACTTTACCTACATAAAATATTTTTTAAAAGTTTCTTCTTATAATACAGGAATTTTTACAGTCAAGAACAGTGTCAGAGGAAATTTTGGGGACTTGGCTCCTAGCAGGGTTCAGGGAGACTCATATATACAAATTGATAGATTTAATATATTGAAAATATAGCAGATGAGGTGAAATATTAGGTATGCTTGTTATTATTTGTACTAATACTTATATGTCATAAGCTGATAGCCACCAATGCATTACAAAACAAGCAGGTGCCATATATGAAATTCCCAAAATATGACACATTTGGTATAAGGCCAATCAGGAGAATACTTGGCATCATTGTGCAAGTCAGTAAACAAGTGCTTCAGATAGTCTACAAACCCATTTGAAAACATTTACCAAAGTTTTTACTAATTTTTCGACTTAAATATGTTTTCCTCTCATACATTATAAGAATCTAAAAGACAGGAAACAAAATTTTTCTAGGGCATATAATGTTTCTTAAATTCATGAGTGGATTAAAAAAAGACTCTGAGTTTCATTTAAGAATCTCAAAAGAGGACAAATGATGATACAAACTTTATTTAAAGTTGGATAAAAATGATACAAGCATTGTTACACTTTTGTGTGCACTTCATGTATTCTTATGAATGTTAATTTAAAATGGACATTTTCGCAAATCGAAAACTAAACAATGATGTTATGATTTAGCCAAGTCATTGGTTATTTAGTATGGTGCTGTTCTACATTGGAGTTAGCTTTCAAGTTGCAAGATAAAGCCTTTGTAAGAAACATCATTGCTTGAACCATATTCAGAGGAAAGTTAGAGTTGGTGCAGGATCTCAGTGAGATTTTTTAAGGACCTAATATTTTTACAAAAAAATGTTTTTCACAAAATTGCCTGATGAAACACAACTGAATAATGCGATTTTTATAAAAAAATAATATGCTTCCAGTATACTGTTTATTATTGTATATAAAATTCCTATAATATAATGATTTGATTTATAGTAGTAAATACAACATGAATGTGTATTTGAATGTACACAAACACTATAATGAGTATAGAATATGATTTTATAAGAATAGGTCTATTTCACATAGAATGTCTACTTTTACTCATACTATGTGGAAACTATTGTACTCAAAACAAGTTTTAGTAAAAAGGTGAATGTTATGTCATGATATTGTGTTTAATTTCAAGTTTCACGGGTTCAATGTCAATAGTTTTTTTTGCTTGGAAGCATCACGAGTGCTTTCAGCTGAACAATTCCCTCTTAGGGTTTTTCGACTCAAGAGCTTTGTCACATAAAATATCAATCAGTTTTTGGAGATCATTGACTTCAAATTCAAGAAATTTCTTCTTTGTCTTCAAGTCAACATTTTGAGAATATAGCTTCCTTTTTTTGTGGCAACAACATTTTCCTTCTTCTGTTATTCTAATGCTTTGAATATTTTTTGCAGAAGAAGCTGCTAATAGAAGTTCTGGAGTGATTTCCAATTTGAGTACAGTCCCTATTTACAATATTCTTACTCAAGTATTAGTAGTTATTTCAACAGTTATATATATCACATCTTAAATACTTAGCAAAAAGTATTATTGCACAAATTAATTCCTTTTATAAATGATTAAATATGCATTGCCTGGCCACTATACATCTTTCTGTGACATTCACTTCTTCTGTCTGTTTATTAATGGAGAATCCTCATTCAACTGTTGGATGACACTGAGAGATATTGAGGAGAATTTTTTATAATCTTAGCTTAGCCCACCTCTCTTCAAACACATTGGCTCATCTCTCCAGAAAATCTTACAAATAAATGCATGTTTGTTATTGGCACACAACCAACCCTTGAATCTAGGATTATCAAGCTATTTAAGCTGAAAAGAACACTGTCGAGGCATGAAGAACCTACAATACTGAAAAAGTACATAAGAAATAGTGTAAAGGGTGTACAAAATAAAAAAACTATAGATAGATAAATTCATTACTAGTTTGAAATTTTCACTTTAAAATAGGTACATTTACATAGGTATACAAAAAATGTATTATAATAGATACCTAACTAAAATTCAGACAGACACAAAATTAGTAATAGTTGTAAGTAAAAAAATGCTAAAGAAAATTATTTATAGTAGTTAATTTTTTTTGTACAATGTACATTTACACAACCTGACAGTTTAATGTCATGTACTGGCTCTGGACAATAAAAGTATGCTATGTAGATAGTTATTTAATGTAATTAATGCACAAAGTGCACTTTTTAAGAGTATAAGCCTTGAAAGAAAAAAATTGTTAAGGATCTTTATTTATGAAAAAAGGATTTTCAGGCACCTTTTTAAGGACCAAGTCAATAAAGGACCTTTAAGGACCTGAAGAAACCCTGGGTAACAAGTTTTCAGCAATAAAAGTTAAAAAATTGTTTTATGGTTTAACCACAACACCTACAGAGATGTACTACATATCAAAATGAAGCTTGAGTGATTCTATTATATATACCTTGTTTTGCTAGACTCAAAAAAATATGACATCATCAAGATTTAGATAAGCATTTTACCATGTTTAAACATGTTTTACAATTTTTGAGTCTAGCAAAAAAAGGTATATAATAGACAGGGTTCATTTTTATTATTCAGATCCAATTCATTGACTTTTCCCTGACCAAAACACATTCTTCCTGACTTTACATATGGTATATTTTGAGGAAGACATAAGTAAAAGGTAAAAAATCAGTTAAGTTTACATTGAGATGAATAAGTTTGACTAATGATACCTCCTCTTTTTTGGCTTCTTCGAGATGCAGTCAATAAGCACAGTTGCTTCTCAGGCAATGGTTGATCATGTTCCCTTGCTAATATCAACCTTGAGTGCCCCACTCATTCTTTTGACTGAATCATAGACAATTCTCTGGGCCACCACTGTCCATTCTTTCATGTTCTCCACCAATAAGTCTTGGTTGACCGAGACTTCAAAAGAGGCAGGATCTAAAATAAAGTACACACACAAGTAGGTGTAAATTATTCATAAATAAGATAGATATAAAACTAGGATAGATAGAAAAACTTTCATTTAAATTCAACCAATATACGGGATAGTCTCCTACTCTGATGACTTTCCACAGTTCTTTCAATTGAGGATCTGTTCCAAGCAGGTTCACATAGAAAGTATCAAGCCAGTGGTCTTTCTCATTGAACTCCTGGAGATGCTACTTGAAATTGAGAGATGCTTCTTTTTCCACTTCTACAGACAGATTCCCTATTTTCAAGGGTCACCCTACAAGGCAGCAAGAGGTTTGAAGTCAAAGTTTTCCTTCTTTTATCTCATGTGCTGGCTAGGCTAAGGGCCATGAGCAGCCCTTCATGCCATTGAAGGACCAGTTCTACCACTAGGGACATTTCCAGAGCCACTGGACTCTTGGTGGGGTAAGGTGCTACCTCTCAACAGCAGGATGGATGCAGTTTAGTGTCATGACCCAGGTCCATAACACAAGACAAATACTATTGTGATTAAATAAATAACTAGTATATAAGTATAAGCATATACAGTGATAGTATATAATAGGTCCAAGAATGTACCTAAATAAAGTTTTTTGAAATATTTTCTTTATATTTGTTTTAAATTTATATATTTTTTAAATACCTTCATTTAGAAAAAGTTCCCTGACCAAATTTGAAATTCCCTGACCATTTACTGATTCCCTGACTGCAATGAACCCTGATAGAATCGCTCAAGCTTCATTTTGGTATATAGTACATCTCTATAGGTGTTGTGGTTCTCTAGATGAATCAGGAAATAAATCAGGAAATGAATGTGGAAATGAATATGGAAATTAAGTTTAATACATCAAAATACTGTAGTTACTTGTAATTACTTAAGTAGTTCTAGGAAGTAGAAATATTATCTTTTTTTCCTGGAAATATATTTTTGATTAATTTTAAAATTATTATAGACCTAGTCTTATGAAAGTAAAAACATATATATGTACAAATTTTATTAAATTTTTAATAAATAATTATAAAATACTATTAATTTGAACTATAAGTATATAATAATTAAAGTATTATATAATAATAAATAAGGATAAATATAACTAAAACTATACTTATAGAGAGCACTATACTATTTGAAGTCCATCAACTAATTAATTACTATCCAGTCTGCATTTTATGGAGCCTAAGTTGGATATCTCTAGCTCTGGCACATAATCTGAAACCTTTAATAATTAATGTACTGGTGTAGAACCTAATACCTAAAGCTAAAACTCACATATATTTTGGCATACTCAGCCTCAGGATAATTCCTTAAAATTATGTCAGGTATACAGAAAAATATATACTGGATTGCAGTACCAGTCAGTGTAACTGCTGTACTATCAGTATAGCTCTTACTTATGCTTTATTGATAGTGTACAAGGGCGGATCCAGGATTTTCTGGAGGGGGGGGTGCTATGTAAAAAAGGCACTGTTCTCCAGAAAACATATTTTTATCTAGTCTAACTTCATTTGTGAAAAGGGCACATTAGGGAAACTACAAAAAAATAACTACAAAAAGGGCAAAAAAAGGGCACTGTTCTCCAGAAAACGAATTTATATCTAGTCTAACTTCCTTTGTGAAAAGGGCACATTAGGGATTTAGGGGGTGGGTGCGCACCCCCGGCACCCCCCTGTATCCGCCCTTGGAATATCTCGTTTTTTGCAATCGACTATCGTAAAAAAGTTATCCCAGAAAAACGAGACAGTGAATTCTCCTGCGTTAGAGCAATAAAAGGAAACAAGCATCAAGCGTTTTATAAAGGCCGTTTGTGTACGAGACACGACATGCTATGAGACTCGCAATACATCTTCCAATTGTGGGAGAGAAGAGAAACACTGGCTGTAACAATAAGTGATACAGTTGATAATATAAATAACTGCCAACGAATTACACAATAGCCACATCCCAAGGTTGTAATTAATATAAAGTATGTCTCCACTCCGTCCGCTTCTGGTATATACGGAAGCTGGATTCTTCAATGTTGTCTTCACGCGTTGATGGACTCCTCAACTATACAACATTGTTACAAAGGTCGCTAATAATAGTATCAACCGGCTATACTTAGTTCTGTGTGGAGAGTGGAGGGGTGGGGGGGAGGTGGAAGATCCTGCAGTAAATATGCGTTCTTCGAATTTGTGGTTTAGAAACAGGGTCAGTGAAATTAAAAGCGGCATTCTAATAATATTTGTACCGCTTTTCAGCCAGAAAAGTTACACAGTGACACGGTTTTCCGTCAGAGTGCATGATTCCGCAAAAATCATGCCTCACCATAAAGTCAGATTGCTATGTTTTAGATCCTCTGAGAGATCATCGATTAATTCGTATTAGAATTAGCACTGCATACAGCCTAGCCATTAAAGTGATTACAGATCCAACCACGAGTTTTATTAAACACTATACCACACACGAAACGTAGAAAGTATCATAAAAATTTTACATTCGTCTTTTACAGTTTTTTTTAGTATAAGGTCTCCAATACCAGCTGTATGTGATATAAAGAATGTCGTTTACTTTTTTTTCGAGAAGAAACAGATTTCCACGTATATATTTAAATATACGCTGTTAGAATTTAAGATCAACGAGCAGTGCTGAAATCTTATAGACTAGTTTTAACATTACGTTTAAATATTTAGAAGAATATCGTTTTTAAATATATTTTGTAAGCCACAATAAAAACTTGTTTCATGCCTGAATTTAGAAGCACCTTAAATAGGCTTTTCCGCACAATGTTTGCAACAATATTATTATGTACAGTTTGCAATGGTTGACTAATAATTATCTAGAGATAAACAAAAGGTTATTATAGTAACTGTAGTGACTATTATTATAGTTACAGCACTATTTCTCGATAGTTAAGCTATGACTGAACTACATTAATATATATATAGCACAGGATGGGTGATATATGTTTTTAGGACCACAGATAATTATCAATAAAATGTTTGTGTCCAAAACAATAAACTTTAATCATAAATTTTGTTTATAAAAATTATATTACTCAATTATATATTATTAATGTTCCCTTTTTAATTCCAAAAATATTATCTCAACGGATTTGAAAAAATCGTTTAAAATAATAAGACAATAACAAATTCCTTTACTATCAACGTAAGAGATCCCACTACAGTTTTACCAGAATAGAATTACAAAACTCTTCAAAGACCAACAATTACAACAATATTACAACCTTAGTACATAAATTGTAACTTATTTTTTTAAATAAACTTTAAATTTCAATTGTGAATATATTACAAGTGAAATTACAGGTGTACAGAATTCCATGACTTTCTAGAAAATCGGACCGCGGGATAACCCTGTTGCACAAAACAAACACGACTCATCTCCATGACAACAAACAAGTCAACCCCGCACTCACCCGTGCAGTCAGCTTACTCCTGCCAGACAGGGAACTTCTCTGCTGCCCTTTGCAGCCGTCCATTCCAGCGGCGGCCACCGCCTTCCTGTTCTTCCCAGAAGCAGCCGCAGCACTGTTATGGTGGCCATGGAACCCGCCTCCACCCATCGGCATCTCATTGAACATCAGGTGGTGCTGATGCCCGTGCACCGACACCGGAACACACTCGATGCTGCTGTTGACATGGCCACCGCCACCTCCACCTCCACCGCAGGCGGCCGGTGTCGGGGCTGTTGTGGAGCTGGCGGCGGCGCTTCTGGTGGCGAAGTTGTTCGACTCGGAGGCGAGAAAGTCGAGGAGCTGGGCGTCGGTGTAGATGAGGCCGGGGTCCATGGAGCGTGGCGGGGCCATCTTCACCTCCAGCTTCGACTGTTTGGAGCGTCGGCCCAGCTTGGACACTGTTGTGACAATTGGAGAGGGGAGGATTTGTTAGTTGGGGCTGTTTTGTGTTCATTTAAATGTTAGTTTTGTTATTATATGCAGAAAACCAATCTAAGAAAGAAAACATAGTAGATGTCATCAAGCCAAGAAGAACTATAATTAAAAATATTTTCCAACACATTTAATTATATTTAAATTTTTCAATACTTTTCTAATAAAGGTTATTTTATTTTAAAATTACGAAAACTTTTCCAGATTATCTATCCTCTATCCCTCGAACCCAATATTGTTACGCACCCCAAATTATATTTAAAAAAATTGCATAAAATTGTCATGACATAGAACAGGTTTGACAATATTAAAAAGAGTATAGCTAGTACAACCATTTCAAAAAAGGCGTTTTTTTAACTAATTTTCAGTCAAATTTAGGGTTTTGTCTGACTATGAAAATGAAAACAAAACATTTGGAATTGTATTTGAATGTACTCTTTTTACCCTGACAAAACAAAAGTCATCTAATAATTAGAACTAACACCTGTAAACCAAGGATATTATTATCTCATGCGCTCACGTCATATACAAAAGAAGCGATCATGTAGATCATTTCAGATAATAATCGGTTTATAAAAAACCAACGGAGTAAGAGAACTCAAAGGAGTGAGAAAAAAAACGGAATGAATGTATTTGACGAATAAGACATAACATATAGAGAAAAGAATAAATCTCAACTGTTAAGAATAACTAGATACTCAAACTCCTCCTTATACTTTAATAAAATTATTTTGTTAGAAATTGTTGATATTAGAAGATAACTACTAAAGTACAAATACCTAGATTATAATAATAAAATATGTTACGAAATTTAGGACTTCATGGTAATAACCATATAAATTCATATATAACAACATAATATTATAATAAAAAGAAAAACAATTTTAACACATTTACAAACAATTCCCAATATATATATATATATATATATATGTATATAATAATATATCTGCCAAAAATACCACATGTCAGAGTCTAAAATAGAGTAAACATATTATTATTAAAAATTCATCAATAAAAAATGAAATCATCTAACAGTACAAACTGTCTGATGACCTTTCCACCTTTATTATAATGAAAAATAATAATAAAAACTTCATGACCTTTTTGGGCCTGGAAAATCAAATTCAAAATTGTATTCCTTGCATTGGACTGCGGAAACTCCGACAACTTCCGACAAAGGTAAAATAATATAATTAAAAAATAAAATAGGACAAGAAAATATTTGTAATATTAACATTCAAGAGATATACCATGAAAAATAACAATCTATTTTCATGTTCAAATAAGTTGGAATGATAAAATTAAAAATAGTAACTCTTTGACTGTTATTGTCTCAATTTAGATTAAAGGACATAAAACTAAATCGTATTATAAATAGATATTTAGCAGCATAATATTAAAAAAGTGTCAACTAATTGGACATGAAAGAACCGAGAAAAACTAAACACATTGTGATAAAATTAATTAATGCAATACATTACATTATAACAATGACGTAGTCCCACTAAAATAAGTAGCATAAAAAAGAATAATAATTTTCATAAAAATACTTTCACCAATAATTGATAATAATAGAAGTCCCCTCTTTAACCGTCTTGAAAAAAATACACTAAACTAGGTCAATGAACTCTAGCTTGAAAAAACATAGGTGAGAGTTAAAAATAGCTCACAGTTTACGTCAACTAACCGAATCTAATGAAGCCTGACGCTTAGACAAAAATTTCTAAAGTGAAGGAGAAAGAAGAAGGGAAAGAAAAAGAGACAAAATTCAAATCGGTCAGAAGGAAAAGATTGTGAAGTTTCTCTTGCTGCGCGTATTTCTTCTCTCTGGATTACACCGTTGAACAATATATATGTTTATTAATCATTTTCTTGACATATTGATATTATTAAAATATGATTTAGAATGTTTATTTGATATTAGTAAAAAAAAAAGAGAAAAGAATAACAATATAAACAATGACATACTCAGTTAAATAGAACCGTGTAGTATTCTCGGATATCAAACAAATCAATAGCCGAACCATACAAATATCGAAACTCAGCAGTATAGAATTTACCATATCTCTCGACTATCAAACAAAATCAAAAAATCAATGGCGCCCGGTTAACCTACTTTCACAGGCGCAAATGCCCTTGGCTTCCACTCCACTCTCAGTGGTGTAATCTCTGGCTCTCTCTCAGTCATGCACTCTAAGTTTAACAGCAACGCAGTGAGCGAGATCGAGATAAGTCAACATTTGTGATCACAAGCTGGAGGAGTAAACACAGCCAAGTTTTCACAGGGTGCGAAGCACCGTCAAATCGGTCACCCGAATTGATTTCGTTGAAGTGAATAATGCACCGCTCACTCTCTTTCTTGCTGTCACTTTATAGTATTAAGTATGTAATACAACCACACTGGACAAATCAAGCGATTGGATCATACGAACTTTGGTTTCAGTTCACACACCCTAGAACGACAACTTATAGATGGCAGACTAGTCGGACGACAACTGTATTAGTTTTCTGCACACAAGTCAAGCACAATATTGTGTATAATACTACGATCAGTTAACCTACTTTGTCATATAGGGACTATTAATAGTGCACTGACCTCAGCGATAAAAGATGCTTTACTGTACTTCACTTTATTTCCAAATGGGATATTATTTTAGAGAGATGGATTACTTTATGCTCTAACGAAATGTTTACAATATGAATAAAAAGTTTAAAATTAAATATGAAACTATTTTTTTTTATAATTCATGATTGAGAAATGAAAAACTATGAATGCTGAGATGAAAATAATCTAAATACAACTCAGTTGTACACTTAGTGGAATATAATACGTATAATATGGTAGCGAACGATGTGATATGCAGTGAAATCTATATGAATCAATTAGGCCAGAATCTATTCTGACTTACTAACGTATTTTTTATATTACAAAAGTTTATATATATATACTCTATAATATGTTATATAACAGTGTTATGTTACCATTTGCCTTTGTAATTTGACTTAATATGTACATGATTTCAACGTTTCAAATCTGATTAGAATTTATTATTAGTAATTATAAATTTAACTGTACTGTTAATTTATATGTAGGCTTAAAGTTGAAATGTTTTTAAAAATGATAATATCGAGACAAAAACCAGAATATATATAATAAAATATATTTAAAAATATCAAAATATATTTAAAAATTTCAAATGTTGGCTTATATCAAATCTTAGTATAAGATCTCAAATAATACATTGACCTAAGGGATATAATTTAATATTATTTTAAATCAGGCGTTGATTTTTATGGAACAAACGTCAAATATATTGTTATTATATAATGTTATAAACATATTTGAACACACATCAAAATTTATAATAATTTATAAGCAACGAGAAATATTGTAAACAGAGACACCGATTAATTTATTAAATTAATAATAAACACAAAAAAAGTATTATTTAATTATATAAATACATATCATTCGCGTATAATATTTATATGTAGTATGAAATGATGATTTAAAAGTACATTCCTTACTTTCTCCTTAACCAAAATCAAGTATACAAAAGAAGTTATAACTGAGTCACCTGCTTATTCTTTGGCAGAAATTTCTCTTCGCTGTATATTGACGAAGTGTGTGTAAATGAACTCTTACTGATAAACACAAAGTCGGTCTTGATTTATATTAATTAATAGTGCGGCCCGTGAACCGATTAATTGATTTATATTTCTATAACTTCTGACAGCTTTATTGGATATATTGTTGATATTTATATAGGTCACTTAAAATTGCAGGTTAACAGAAGAAGTAAATTGCTGGAATGCACGTAGGTGTGTGAACAAAGTCCTCTAATAAAACAAGGTAAACTTCAATTGAAAGTAATAATCATGCTACACATATAATATACCAGACTAATTTAGATGTGAGTGCAATAACTGGACGACGATATTTCTTTATATCATGAGCGGATCAACATCACTTGAGTCAGTTATATAATATCAAATTGTAAATCGGTAGCCTGTTTTCGCAGTCAAAATGTCGAAAATATATAAAGCACCACTATATTTGTCATTCTAAACGGTACAAGAAATCATATGAAAACTGCATGTTAAATGCCATACAATAATATTATTGAAGGTATATTAATAGCAGTATGACACAGTAGGGTGTAATGCTTCAAGTAATCAGATATGTTTGGAAACGTAAAAAATACAACTGGTGCAAGAAATCGATAAACCTTTAAAAAGGTATATCAACAGTTCCTGGTTTAATAAATATATTCAGAATCAATTACTTAATTACTCAATAATTTAATTAATTGAATGCCCAAATTACTTACAAGGTAGGGACAAATAGTTCTTTCCTAACAGCTGTCAAAAATAGCGATGAATAGTAACCACGTTTATTATCCGAAAACAGGAGCACAAGATTGTAGAAAATAGGCCAAAACGATCAATACTATTTCGTAATTAAAAAAGAATACTTATCCTGCTAATGCTAATTTGAACGAAATTTTAAATTATAATTTTAATATTTTTTACCAATAAATTAATATTAATTATTTAAATTTTTCACAAAATAATGTCAAAAGAGAATAATATGGGCTTTGGAATTAAGAAAATAATTGAATAATAAAATCTTTATGTAAGCCAATATTTTTATGCGCGTATACTATAGTAATTTTAATATATTATCTTGAAGTTTTTAACCCACTTGTTTGTCTTAGTTTCTTTATTTACTGTATTTACACAAATGATGAAGAAACTTCTTTATAACATCACACATTTTGTTTAAAACAAAAACAAAAAATAATTAATTGTATATTAAATTAAAACAATAACAGTAACGAATTACTTTGTGGTATATTCTAAAGATAATTGAATGACTAACTTTCAATTAATAAACAATATATATATATATATATCAATCAAGAAGAACGGTCGTAAATTTAAAACATAATTTTAATTAACCCCAAACTGGAAAACATATTACAAGGAAAGGTGAGGTATCTTTCTGTGGTATAAGACTAGTCGATATAGTTTATTTAATTATGTAAATAATATGTTGTGCCCAGCCATACACTATCATTTATCAACAGTGAAGAAAGAAAATAACATGCCGGCAAAAAGATGTTCAGCTAAATGTGATGATAAAAGAAGCTGAGCACCCGAGTTGAAACAATAATATTATATCGGTTAAGAAAGTAAACGGTAGGGAAAAAAAATCGTGCTAGTAATCAAACAAATAAAATCGGGGGGGGGGGGGGGGGGGGACACGCGTACAGCCAGCGTATCGGTATATCGGTAAACAAGGGTAAGTTCATTTAATGAGACAGAGAGATACAAGGAAATTTTAAATAATTAAATTTCTTATAACCTAGTGCTTTCGTCAATCTTTATGCGCGTGATAGTATGACGGAGATGTATACAATATCTTTTAAGAAATTATGACTGTAATTATATATAACCGAATTAACTTAATATGCACGGAACAGGATGGTAATTGAGATAAGTTTTTAACCGTGTTTACTAGTTTTAATTTTTCTTAGAAACATTTCTTTACTTGTTATAGCAATCTTTCTTTAATAATTTTAGCCAACATTCACACTACTAAGTTTTAACAACCCGTATTTATTATTTGTTGTAACTTGTAATTGTAATAATTAGTTGTTTCAACTTTTCTTTACTGGTTTTAGGAACCATTCGAGTACTTTAAACAAGGATACCCGCACCATCGAACAAATTGTATATATAATTACAAACAGTAACTTAATTTAATCTTATAAATGACCTATTTTTAAGTTGCGTATAATTTTCAAGTATTCAATAAAATATACAGATAGCATTTGCCATTATTTGTTCTTCTTTACTATAACATTTAATTCTTTAAATGGAAGAGAGGTAACTGGTTCATAATTATCATGTCCTCAAACTATGTAAGTTAGTTAATCGATGTAAAAACCTAAACAACACAATGCACAACACACAGTAAATAATGGATGAATAAAATATAATGAAAATTGGTCGGCTTCTCACACATTCCGAGTCATATTAATGTTACTAATCAATTATATATGGAGGAGTATGTCCCCCATCCAGGACGTAACCAAATTAATCAAATTACCAAAACAAAAAGGGGGGAGGGAGGAAGAAGGGACGGGGGGAGGGACAATATTTTAGGACCAATACTAAATCATAATAAACATGTTGTACATTTAATGGACTGTCATCCGCACAGACGATCGGATGACGTGAGTTTTACGTCTCTCGTGAGGACACAAAGCCAACATCATAATACACATAACAAGAGGAACACATGCACACACGTAAACATAGAACTACACTACAATCATGACAGTTGAGAGAGAGAGAGAGACAGCAAAGTTGACCGCAATTCCGTCTTCTGTTCAAACCTCCAACTGTCTCCGGCAATAAACACACATACACAGCCTGCGTCAGTCAGCCGCGGCTCACGAAATACGGTTAACAACGCGGTCTAAATATAGGCTAATGAAGGGAGGGAGGGGAGGCGCTAAGGGCTAACACAACCTATCACGATGAACTCTGTTAACCGACTTCTGAGAAATACTGTATTCTTATTGCTGATTAGTTTCTGTTGACAGATCGGTTAGTCTATCGGGTTAGGCTAGTTAGACGAGAGAGCCGAGAGAGAAAAAAGGAAGAGAGAATAATATTATGAACTGAGAGAAGAAATTGGGTCTGGAATTTTAGACACAAAAGCCGTTGGCGGTATAAAAATAACTCGCTCCGATAGGCACCTAATATGCCCTTAGGTACAGCAAGGACAGATATACTTTAAATCACAATTGAAGCTTCTTTTTTATTATTAAGCAAGCTTATTTGCAATAACTTCCAAAAATTAATAATCCTTGTATTCTTTTATTTTCTCAGGTTGAGCAATATTTATTCAATCAAAAAAAGTTTACTAATGCGTTATACGTTTTGCTAACACAACTGGGCTGTTTATGCAATAACTGACAGATGAAAAATGGAAAAACATACTGCAAACAATTTAAAATAATAAATAAGTCTATTTCACGACTAGACATGTTTGAACATCCTGCCTGGTTACGGGACTTCAGTCTATAGGACAACAATAGTATAATATCTTCTTGTGGAGAATTTAAGATATACAGACACATTTGAAGAAAGGAAGAGCTTGGAAACATTCATTAATGACTAGTCAATATTGCTCGCTATCAATTAGAGACTGCGGCAATAATAATTTGTTAAAATAATGATGTAAAACTTGTCCTTGTGCATAGCCTATAGATATTAAGGTTTGTATCATTATATAGTGCGGTACAATTTTAAATTAAATGTGATCATATTTTTGATTTGAAAACTATATACTAGTAAGCTACATTCACCAGAAAAGAAATGTACTTTTCTGCATATTCAAACTTTTCATTTTGCTTATAATATCTTGATTGGTATTGTAAAGTGAAGGGAAATGATCACCAATAAATGAGTAACCAAAGCTATAACCCTCAATAAATAGGTCAAACGTAAAACAAAAACAAACATAGTCACGTTTAAAGTATAGCAGGCATTTATTATACAATATAGCTATTGATGAATCGTTACAAAACACTTGAAGGTGACACGGCATAACTTACCATCAGTCTTTTTGACGTATTAGGTCAATGCAGTGACAACATCGTATTACATTCTCATCGGTGTCTTTTGTATTGTATACACCGTACAAATTGTATATCAGTTATAACTTAACGGTGGCAGGTGGTATATCTGTTGTATAAAACAACACATTGACGTATTGTATATATATATATATATAATATGCAACCGAGATAGCGATACACACGTACACAATGGTATGAAAAATAATCAACTGTATTAACAACGTTGATTCACACCTTTAATTTAATTAATTTGTTTTATAGACAGAAAAAACTTCGACGGCAACTCTAGAAAGTATTTCATATTTCTAATATCTATGCAAGTAGAACTGTCGACTCACCATATTTGTTATAAATAAAGTCTTAACCTGCCCTAGGTCTTCTTAGAGCAGCCACATAATTTTAATTAGAATTTCTACGACCGTGTTAAATGCGACTATCGATTAATCTCATTTTAATTAAATATATTTTCATTGTTTACAAATTTACAAAATTCATAAATTATTATAGTTATGAACACAAGATCAGTAGAAAAGAAGCATAATATACACTACAAACTTTTGCATGCCATAGCCCGCCAACTTGTTGCAGTAAGAACTTTTCTCGCAGTGTGTGTGCGTTGCCTAAATACAGAGCAAAACATGCTGTACTTTTACGTGCCACAGCCCATGTAACACGTTGCCAGGCTAGCTATAGCTATGGACAGTAGAAGTACAAACCAAATTTTTTTGCAGTCTATATATTCTCACATAACTAACATGTTTTATCAATAATGAATATAATATATTGTCTTGTCAATTCCAAAGATATGTCATTTTTGCATTCATTTTATTGTCATTTTATTTTGTATTGATCTACAATAATTTCAAAATATTATACAAAGTTGTGGCTTCTAATATATAAACATGTTGATTAAAATTTGTTTCGTACTATATATAAAATGGAACGCATAAATTCACCAAACAATGTGTCCACAAGAATGCCCCCTACACCTGCTTATATGAAACACTTACTGCTCAGCTATAAATGTCCATATATCCCATTTCACATCATAATATGAGAAAATGTTATGTATATGATATTTCCCAATGTTACAACAAACAGGTCAAATTCCGGGTCACATATAAACTGCCCACACTCTTCCCCATTTTCATCTCCACTATTTATCCCCCTGCGATGACGCTAGAATAAAACAAGGAATATTAAAATAGGATTAATGTTGGATAGTATTAGCTAGCAACAAATAGACACATGTTTGTTACACACATCATACCCTCAGAGTAACGTATGTCACGCCACACAAGTAAACAATATTTAACGGCATAAAGGGAGGAGGTAGGTACAATAGAAAATCTTCTTACTCATATAAATTATATACTGTGGGAGAGTCTATACACAATATTATGAAATATATCGTTTTAGCTGCAGGATAAAACAGACAATATGCAATCGATACAAACGCTATATGTTGCGGGAGATATTTAAAGGTGTTTATTTCTATTCTTTATAAAATGTAATTGAAAAGGATTCCTTCTGTAAGTGCCCTTTATGACCGAGTGATTTTTATTTAACGCACAAATTAGCATGGATGCAGCAAAGAAATGCGGTACATTATTTTGTATGAGTAACCAATATGCTATAAATAATTAGTGACTAAATGTATCTATATTAGATGTCTATCATCGCTATGATAGCTATGTCTATCATCATTATAACAAAAGCAAGGATGAGTACAGAAGTAATAGTATCTAATTATACCGAATAAAAATTAATGTTTAATTCACTTAACCTTTGAAACAAAAAGTGCCTTATAATACCAAAATTGAAAAGATCAACACTCATTATAGTATGATTTGTCATAAAATGAGGGTATAGTATAATTAAAATTTCAAATATAATATATCATAAATATAATAATCCATATATTTTCTGGTAATTTTCACTTGACTTATTTTGTTAATAAGAACATGTATGTAAATTTTGTTCCTAAATTCATATGAATTCAGCAAAGAAAAATCATAACCTATGAGTGCTCATTTTTCCACAAGAGAAATATATGTTAATAATAATTTGTCAATACAATAATTATACAATGTTAAAAATCAACCTGAAATCGTGAAAATATATAGTATAATTTTAATAAAAATTATAATCAAACCATCTTTATTCCAATTGTCTTTTAAAATTAACCCATGTAGGGTGTTCAATTTCAAAACAATACTTCAATACCTTTCCAAACAATGACGTACCCTTAGCAGCCACTACCCCGCTGACAACCATATCGACACAAATCAATAAAGTAGACTAAATGAACAACTCACGCCGCCGTGTCATGCCAACTTTGAAGCATTTCTGCAGGCGACAGCGCTGGCACGTGTTCCGCGTTGACGCCATCATGGGGCACAGCCTGTTCCCGGTGTTGCACTGGAGGTTGGTCAGCGGTGTCGTCGAGGTCACAATGCGACGGAAGAAGCCCTGAAAGCCGGTCGACATAAACCATGAGGCAATATTAATAGCTACCTTTCTACAAGACGGCGATAAGCGGCTTCTGACTATGGATGAGAAAATGTTAATAATGATCTTGTGCCAATTTATTCTACCACGATTATCAGTAAAAACATTAAGGCATTTTTGGATAAAATTACTGCAGTTTTCAATAAGTGAAAAATAAAAATAAAGGACCCAATTAAAAAGTGTGTAAAAATCAAAAATGGTTTTTTTCTTCAAATTAATGGTCTTGCACAAAAAAAATTAATATACATTTTTTAATACATTCGAGTGCCAATACTTTTCATTAAATATTTCATAAAGAAATTGTACTTGTTACACATAATATTATTTTTTAAATTTAGTCAGACAGATTTTCAATTTTAAAGGAGTTCTTATGAAATTTCCCACAATCAAGAGTTTGCAGAAATATGGGAACGACGGAACACTGAAAATACATTAAATCTACTGTAACCTATTAATAAGTGCGCTCATTTTCGGACAAAATTTCAAACAACAAATTATGTAATCTGCGTTATCTCCTAAGTTTAATGACTTTACATAATCAGTGTTAATTATGAATTTACTAAATGTTATTTATAAACTTAATTTTAATGATAATCCATATAATAGACTATGATGAATTAGTAAGATTGGAAATGAATCAACAGACAGTTTCAGGTCTATTTCTGACTGAAGTGAATAGAACAACTAAAACATTATTGAATTAGGTCAGACTTAAGCATAAAACGTTTAGTATTCATGCAATGTCAAAAATATTTTAAGGTTAATCACTTCATTATTATTGCATTTATTCAATGCAAATTACATTATTCCTTATTTTTCAATAACGAAATAATCTCGCATAATTTTGTGCCATATAACCTAGTTTTTAATAACACATGTAACAGTATAATGTGCTATCGAGAAAAAATAGTCTACTAAGCTATATTTAAACAAATAAGCAATATTCAAACATTTAATTTAAATCAATAACTCAAAATATATATTCGGATTACAACCAATTTAAAAAAATCTATTTTGAAATTGATAATATTAAATCTAAGAAAACGTATCTATGTAATTTATTTACACAACAGATCATCAAGTAAATCAACATAATATTACACTATCTATACAAGATACAAAGGGTTACATATATATACAAGATTCAAACATTTTAAGCCCGGTACACACCAACGGGCACTCAACAGTTCCGATGCTGTCATCAGGACAAACCAAGGGAACGGAACTGTTAAGTACCGATTACTGGCCACTCCGAAGCACTGGAACAGTTGCGTTGCCTTTTTTGGTATGAAAAGCAAGCATTTAGGTCGGAACGCCGGTCCATTCCCTCAGTGATGCCGGATAATACTATTGTAACAGAACTATTGCGTTCCTTTTGGTGCGTACGTTACGTTAAAAAACTAACAAGTCTAGATCATTGCGTCATTTGAAAACACACAATGATGTCGGATATCAATACACTTTGGAAGAATGGATTAAATATTGATAATAATAATTTGTTTAAATAATATATATATATTAAATAGTTAATAGCTAAGCTACTATTGACATTGTATACATTAAAAAATTATTAGCGCATAATAATCGATTATAATAAATGACGATTTCAAAGTGAAATAAGGTCCAAAGTGTATATAACAAATAAACAATTAATTGGATTCCGTAATAAATAAAATATCTGGAATTAGTATAAGGTATCAACACATATGAATATAATGGAACATAAAATGAAATATTTCACATTGTTTTCAATAAATACCACTTTAGTATAACGAATAAAACAAACATATATTATTATATTTACATTATTTATATTATGTACAATTACATATTATACAGTTCTGTTTGACATAAAGTATATTATAATTGAACTATTATATTTATTTTTTCGATAACTGGTGTGAAAATGCATCAATTACGAATTTATAAGAATTGAAATTTTATATTGTAAAAAGAGAATCATGATTTAATTATAATCTGATGCTTTTTATTCTAATTACAAAAATTCGCACATGATATTAACCCTAGAATAATTAAAACGAGTTCTAACGATATTAAATTTTAATTTAAAAATGCAGAAAATGTTCAAGTTTTCATATAAACATTAGTAAAGAAGCCAAATAGAACTGCCTCTAAAAAAATAAAACGAGAACAAGAAAAACATTTCGAATAGAGTGACGTTGGAAAAACCTGACAATAATGATTACATTTCGGTGTTTATCAGTTGGAACGAAACTAAAGAAATACAACATACGGAATTCACTGTTTTGACAGCCTGGAAACATGTTGCAATCTTGATCTGTCAATGATCTGAACAAAGACATCAATTCTGGTAAAAATAGGAAATAAAAACATTCAAGTCAAATACTTGTACTGTAAACTAGTGTGGTGACTATAGCGGCACAGTAAAACCATACTCAGCGTGATTTCGATAAAATGTATGAACTCATTAGATTGACACATATTTTCTTCTAGAAATAACAAGACCAGAGCTGTACAGATGTTCAATAAATTTAATATAGATGAAGTATATCGAAGTATATAGATTAAGCCTTTTCTGAAGTAACAAAAAATATATCACCAAAACGTGAAATAGTTTCATTATTTAGACGTCAAAACCTAAATTACAACAACAATACTTGCTAGATAAGACAAGCAGTTATTTAGCTGAAAAGTGAGCAGAAACAAGGATTACTATTGTACATCCAATTTCGTGATGAAACATGTTGTATACACAGTACATTGTGTACATTATATTACAATTTACAGACAGTATGAATCAGATTTAATATGATGAGTAATATCCTTGAAATGTTTACTACAGAAAGTATGGCAAATATCCGCTTTTTGTAGATCGAATACGGTATTAAAAGTAGAACACGTGAAAAGGGAGGATAATATTATATCCGTTCTTTTTTTAAATTTCAATTAAAACCTGCAATTTGCACAAGCGAAAGAATACTAACAAGAATAAAGACTACATTATATCGTTTTTAGTGGTGTCAGGTAAGGAACGCGTTAATTGGTGTATAATGCATTTATTTGATTAATATATCTTGTATAATATATAAAAGTATACTGTAACTTTTTCACGAGGCCGGAACCTATACTATTTATTCTTTCAAAGGGGTAACATTCACCCACCCTCTCCCTTTGGTTTGGTATACGATGAAGAAAAGTTCCCTACGATTATATAGCCGTGGATATAATACTACAGTACTATATAAGATTTGATTTTAATAAAATATTTGACGGAATCACAACGGAATTATGGTGTGTCGTCAATGAAACAAATGAATTCCGATTGTATGCAAAATGACCTGTAAACGTGACCCATCAATCGTGGAAACTACTCTCAACTGACATTTTTCCGCAAAAATGTTACAACGAAAAATGCAGAAATAATTTGAATGACATTTTGCTAAATACATAATAATTAATACACATTTTTAAATATTCAATTTATGAACACATTTGTTAGTCTGGTATAGTATCTAAGAAAGTGGTTGAGTAGTGTTTATATTAATGCCAAAAGCGTTTATCCAAAAAATTTAATTGATCAATCATTTTAGTTCAATATATTAAGAAATAATAATATTATAAGGAATATATAAATATGAATAGACAATGTTTAATTATTTATTATCACAATCAAAAATATTAAATAAGAATTAGTCACCGTCACCTCAACAAAACATTTTATGGGTGCTTACCTTGCATCCCTCACAGGCTGGTACTCCATAGTGAATCCCCGAGGAAGAGTCTCCGCAGACATAGCAATTCTCCTTCAAATCCGGTGGACTGGATGTCGAATTAGACGACGGCGTCATTGCAGGCATTTGAGGCAGTAATGACTCCTTTGCGATGGCCGAGGTTTCTTCCTTGGCAGACAATAAGATCGACGCAGCACACTTGGCCTGATCATAGTAAGAATCGGCAGAGGTCAGTTTGCGGTGATGGTCGAAGGGAAGCACGGTGTCCTGGGAGGTAGAATACCACGAGTCGGGCGACATCTCATACTTGCGCTTATGCGGTGTGAGCTGCTGCGACTTCCCCGATTGATGGGTCACTTCAAGTCGGGCCGCAATCCAGGTCAGGTTCGGGCTAGCTTGATCGCTACACGAGGGCGAGGACTCAGCAGGGAAGGTGTCTTTACGGGCCTCACTCTCCCCATCCATGTCAACCTCCAGAGAAGTTGAGGATGACGAGCGCTGTGGATTGGGGTCTTCAGAAGTTAACATTCTTCGCCATCAGCTGAAAGGGAATGACGAAATTTATATTATTGTTTAAAGTGTTTCGTGTTGAACACGGCGAGTTCCACATGAAGTTTATCACGTGTGTGCACAACGTAAGCCGAGTACGTTATTATGATTATAATATACCAATCGCACTTTTTATATACTGTTCAAAAATGATTAATTTTACTTGAAAACCCTAGTGATGAGAAAAGCGGTAGCAAAACATGGTATGTCTATCCCGGTTGAGTTCAATTTGAGACAACTATACAGAGGCTCGATCAGCCAATCAAAGCAAAGTAGTGACGTAGACAGCTCGCGCTGTTCAAAGAGGCATAATAGCGTAGGTGGATGTAATACCGCTATGTAGCAACTGCCGTAGATTAACCAGAAACAGACAAACTTTATAAGTGATTATTACATACAGTAGTGTAAATTTTATAGAAAAGCAATTAAGACAAGTATAGTATAAATATTACATATAACAAGCAAATTATTTTGAGCTATAATTATTTTAAAAAGTAATCACTTTGGAAATAAAGCATTATGTAAATGATTTTCAATAAAAATTAAGTGGCGACAGAAAAAGTATGTATCATGGACCAACAATATGTGCGTTCATTTAATTACAATATAATCCATAAATATAAATATTGAATGAATCAGATTCAAAATAGTATAGTGTTGATGCAGCTCAAATTTTTTTAACCACAGTCAAAACCATTACACGAATTTATTTTGTGTTGCATAATTCATTTTCTGCTACATTTCATTAATGTACAAATATAGAGCAAATATTAATTATTAAAGAGAATTTTTAATTATGCATTCAATATAAATGATGTTAGTTTACAATTAATTAAATTTATAAAGTGAACTAAATAATATGAATAAATTAATTGAATTACAGAAAAACGGAATAGTGAATTATTCACCTAAATTAAGTATTGTATTTTTCAATAAAAAAGACAGTAAGCAAAATTTTGATAAATAAGGTTTATAATGTTTTTTTAACGTTAGAATAATGGTACAAATATATTTCTAGGAAGCATCTTAGAAAAGATCAATTAAAAATATGTTATATCATATTATTGATTTCATTTGTGTAATTATTTTCAAATAGATGAACAACCGTATCTATCTAATATGCTAGCTTTTAATCACTAATGTTTCTAAAAATGCATGAAAGACAATGTGGAAACGAAAACGAAACTATTCAAAAATGTTAATAAAGAATAGCTTACAGTAGAATTAGATTGAGTAGCAAATTATAATTCAAAACACTCATTTAATTATATATAAAAGAAAATGTTAGGTAAACCAATGTAAAAATCTGTAAATTACATAATATTTATACTAACCATACATAAAAATTACAAAACTAATAATGAACCCTTCATAAAAAAATAGTTCGTCTAGATCAGTTTTAAAGGTATCTAACAACTAACATCAATGGAAAGCTGAAGATGTTTTCTATGTAATGGAATAGGTTTTTAAATACAAGAAATAGTCAGTGTAAAAAGAAACTGTTACATTTTAAGGCAACCAATTCCTACAAGAGATCATATAATGTTCCAGTACATATTAAATAATTAATTACTGTAGTTACGAGACTGAAATGATCTGTAGGATTATCTTTTTCAACTACACCTCCCAAAACATTTAAATTTCCCTTATTTAACACATTACTGTTCAGACTGTTTGTGTTAATAATATAATTGTTAGAAATTAATAACTTATATATCAATTTGTTAATTAATAATTGTTAAAAATTAATAACTTATATATCAATTTTAAAATTAAATACATTTCAAATATAATAAAATATTTGTAAACTGCATACAAAACAGATAACTTTATTTTCTTGCAAAATAGTTAAAATGTTCCCCCAAAAATTTCAGAAGGCAAATTTGAAACTTCCCAGCAGGAACAAATTTGAAATATTATATTTTATATGTATTTAATTTTAAAATTGATATATAAGTTATTAATTTTTAACACTTATTTAATATTGCTGTTATTAAGGCAAATTAAAACATAAGCTGTCAATTCTAGTTTATAAACACCAATTGAATAATACATATTGAATAACACCAACTACAATAATATGAAATGTTTAAATAAACTTTATAAATGAATACAAACAGATTTCCTTCTAAACTATATATGTCTATAAGCACAACCCTAGAGACATTATAATTAGAGCTGCAGGGCCCATGAGCATGACATAAATATTTACTAATATTATATATATAACATGATATACAGTATACCCAATAATATTTTTCACAATCAATATTGAATGGACATATCTCTAGGCATTGTCTCATAAACACCTACCCTGTTATTATCATAAACACCATTCCAACATAACACTAATTTACCAATGAGTGATAAAAATCAATAAATTTATGCAGATCTAATTATATGTATTAACTTCTGGTATGTTATGCTATTGATATATTGCTTAAATATCACATCCAGACATATATATAATTCCTTATTGAATTACATAAAATGTCAGTTGTAGATACAGATAAAATATTATATATACAAAAAAACTTATAAACAAATATATTTTCAAATTGTGTTTAAAAAATGATGGTAAATAAATAAGGAAAAAATTAAGACACTGCAAATTACTAATGAGATTATATGATATTGATATAGCTAGCTGGGTTGTTTTAGAGGCACAACCAAGGGGGGTCTGAGAATATTATGGCCCAATATAAAATGTTTGAAAATTCCCCAATACAAAACATTAAAAAAATTTAATATAATACAAACCTCTTTTGATAAATAAATAACTACACATTAATAGTTATATCTATATTATGGAAAATGACTTAGATATATATCATATTATTTGATACATAAATATATATTATTTAATATAAAAAAGTATAATGCAGTCAGTTTAATTTATTATGAATTTTTTATAAAAAATAAAGTTATATATTAGGTTTTAAAAAATGATAATTTTTGTGAATTTGTAAGTAGGGAAAATACTATAAATTTATATTTAATTAAAACAAATGTGATATATATATTTTTAATTTTTAAAGAAAAATATTATCATAGTAAATCATTATATATCCTATGATGTAAATATTTTCATGGTTCTAATTATGTTTATGAATTCTATGACTATGGGCATGGTAATATTTGTCTGTTGAAAATTAATATATTTTGTACATGTTCATGACTGCTATTGACATTTTCTAAGTAATAATTAGTAAATATAATATTTTAGTATGCATATCAGAATATAACATATATTTGTATATATTAAATTAAGTATATAATATACTAAATTATGGCCTAATAGTTTTAAACATTATTTTAAGAATTTATAAATCATAATGATAAAGCTGAAGCATATTGACATTATTTTATTATTACAGATGGAATAATAAGATGGTGTAAATCAAATTCCACACCAATAAGTTAAATAATTTATGTAAAAATGTGTGACTTGTATATGTAATCATTAAATCATGTATTTGGATCCCAGGTTACAGAATTGTAGGATTGATAAACTGGTAAACAAGACATCAATTGTGTACTGCCACATACATTAATTTAAGTATTTAACCCTTAATATAGAATATAAGATAACATACATTATTTCTTCAATAGATGCAGTACTTGCATTGGCTCAACATCTATACTCTTGGCTAACTTGATAGTTTTGTTGTAAAGCATATCAAATTGTGTCTCATTGCTACTGTCAGTGATTACTTTCAATAAGGCTTTTAGTGAAACCAAAAAGGTACTTTGATATTACTGTGCTCATAATAAATTGAAACAGGTGAAGGCTATTGATATAGGAAGAAGCATTGGTGCTGCTTTGTCTAGCAGAACATATGCTGATATTTTTCAGAGCATTTAGTATGCCTAAGAAATGTTGAAGCAGATTTATTTAGAATATTTATTTTTAAACTCCATTGTCATTGTGTTCCACATAATGTCAATAAAGTGAAGGCACCAGATAAAGATTTGTTTATGTCAATTACACTAGGCCTTATCCTTTTTTTACAAATGGCTTATTGATTGAGAAACTAAATTTGTGATGTCATCATTTGTTTTCTTGGTATATTCTTTTTTGTGCTTTTTAGCACTAACTACATTATAGAAAGACAAACTTTTTTATGTAGGTCAAAGTCTTCTGAAAATTTCAATTCATTTGTGAAATTTTCAATATGCTACATAACATTGTTGAAGAATTCAACAATTACATGTATCTTGCTACTGATGCTTAAATTTTAAATTATTTGAATATTTGAATTTCACATACAAATTCATGCTTTTTTCATTCATTTAATAAAAATGAAATATATAATGGTGGGCATTTACTAATTTAGTCTCAGTAACTAAATGATTAAAAATTCCTAAATCAATGAGAGATATATGGAACATGCTCAAATTATAGTTTTGAGTATATATTTTATGTGCAGAAGTAGACTCCAATATAGATTATATATATATAATGTGGATGTGCATTATATATTCAATTGGAAACAATAGATGTGGATATGTATAATATATATGTGTAATACTGAACAATGAACAATAAATACTTCTTTGTATATTTAATTATGTAATTTGTAACATGTAAATCTGACTGAAGGCCTTACTATCCTATCCATTCAAAGTTGTGTATAAAATTTGGAATATGAATTTCAGACTTCATTTTAGTAATATTCAAAAGGAAACAATATGTACATCTGTGTATATAATATTAATACTGGACACTGTCTAGTATTTCATTGTTTGTATATAATAATAATGATATATTTGCCTTGAAACACTATAATATATTTATTTATATAATTTCTGCTGTTATGAGTTGTGAATTTATCAGATATACTATCCATGCAAAGCTGTGTATTAAATTTTGCATCCAGTTTTGACTTAATTGTATGAAAATTTTTTATTTTTTTATTAATTTTTCATTCAGGATTAATTTTGTAAATTATTTTAAATTAAATATATAAACTGTAAGCATTTCATTCTTTATTTTATTATTAATTTAGTTAATAAAAATATAAATAAAACAATCTCCTATCAATGCTAAATATCCATTTATTAAAAAACATTAAATTAAAAAAATTAATGTTTCTGATTTGAATTCTCATGTTTATACATCATGTATACATTCAATTAAACAAACTAATAAATGATAGTCACCATATTTTAATATAATAGGCACATAGCTGCAATTACAAACATATCTGAGTAAATGTTATATAGCTTCTATATTATATTTAAAAAAATAGTATTCCTATATATATTAATTTGGATTATATTTGACTTTCAATTACATATATTATTATTTGTGTAACTATATTTTGATTAAAACTACCAATACTCTCATTTGATATGTGTTTATATATATAATTACATGCTAGGTAGCACAGCAAAGTAGCAATATACATAATCTCTGTTTTTGTATGTACTCAGTTGTATGCTGAATATATTAATATACCATTCTCTATAATATAGGCTATATATTGGTGTTGACTTCATAATTCAATAAGCTAATTAATTTTTTGACAATTTATGCAGATAAATTGATGAATAATTCTTTTTAAATAATTATTATGTTTATTGAATTTATGTGGTTCTTAACAATAATTGTTTATGGTAAAATAATTAAAAAATAATCATTTCTTGTGAGATAAATATATTGATTTAATTAATTTGATATATTAATTTGAACCTTTGGCATTTATTATTTGATTATAAAAAATATATTGTATTGTTCAAATAAATTATAAAATCTAAATTAATAGAATAATTCATTGCCTAAAAATAGAGAATTGCTTAATATTATATTACTTATGTTTAATAACTGCATGGTCAAAATTATAAATATGTGCTACTATAGTCAGTAATATAATTTTAATAAACCAAATTAAAATTCTAAAAAATTATATAAAATATAATATGTGAATTATTTTCATTTATGTAAAATACATATAATACTTTTTTAATTTTTTATAATTTCTTTCCATTAATAATAATTATTTTATTTATATATGTGTTGCATAAATAAGTTCATTTTTAATTATGTACACATGTATATGTTGCAGACCAATCTAGAATGCTGACCAATCTTAGATCGGGCCGACCAATCTGGAATATTAGATCGGTCCGACCAATCTTAGATCGGTCGACCAATCTCGAATAATTTTAAATCCCAGATCGGTCGGACAGATCTAGTATAAATTTTTAGTTTGTTCTCAAAATGTAGAAAACATTTAAGTATTGTCAGTCTTTAATTTTACGCTCCACTTAATATTGAAATAAAAACGCCGTTATGATAATAATGCAGTATAACAACAACTTAATAAAATAAAAATTTACTATATAAAAAAAATTATATAATTTATATCTGGAATAATCTTAGACCCTAGATGTGTCAGGTAGATTAATATTAGATCGGTCATTGGACTGATCAAGAATTATCTTAGATCGGTCGGACCGATCTAGGATTATCTTAGATCGGTCGGATTATTTAAGATTGGTCAACCGATCTAAGATCGGTCGGACCGATCTAATATTCCAGATTGGTCGGACCAATCTAAGATCAGTCGGCATTCTAGATTGGTCTGTAACATAAATAGTTTTCAATTCAAATGCATCATTTAAAATAGGAAATCTAGTAAGCTATTTTTAATTAAATTAATTTAAAAATTCATCAAAATCATTAATTAAATATGGAAATAATACTTTGGCATTTTTTCAATGTGATATAACTTTCTTTTCCATAAACTGATTTCTATGAAATTAACATATTCATAATTGTCCCTAAATTTTAAACACATAAAATATAATTAATTTTTGCACACTACTGATGATACTGATCTAATGTAATAGCACCATTTTACTTCTTAAAGAAACACGTAATGTATTTTTAAGCTATTTTAAATGACATTTGCATACATTTCTCGAGTAAAAAATTAATATATATTGAAAATTATATTTTACAAACAGAGAAAATATTACATACTAGGTCTTCATTAGCTGCGTCCTTGTCTTTATCCTTTTCCGTTTTTTCCTTTGGCTTTTCTAATTTTTCATTTGATGTAGAAGGCTTTTCTTGCGTGTCCATTATAAGTTCAATTAAAGAAAAATTACAATAGAATAATATGATTAAGAGATGCAAATCAAAAAAAATAAGTGTGAAAGTTATATACAGATTTAAACAATTGATTTTTAATCGACAGTGGGTAAGTTTCTGTAATCTCTATGAAAGAATTAAATTACATTAAATGTATATGCACAACATTGAAATATATTAACATTTAACACATCTGGGAAAATTCACGAAATTATTTCTATGTGATTTGTTTCAGAATTTAATTTTTTTAAATCTGTGTGCGTTATTAAATTATTTATTTGAATTAAAAATTACTTTAATATACAGAGAACATTTCAGTCAAGAACCATTCACAAAAAACGCAACGCAGAAAAAAGGCTTTTTAAATATCCTCAGCCCCCTTCGTGCGTGGACACACTTTTTAGAATTTGCTACATGGAAAAGGGGGGGGGGTTTTACCTCCCCTGGAAAACCAAACTTCCCCTCGATCATCCGATTAAGCTGATATCTGGTATCCATATACCTCCCAATAAACAATGGTACGTACACATAATTTTTAATATTTATATATTTTATAACTATATATATTATATAAAAATTTATAATATATTTATTTTATACACATCTTGATAATATCATACATTATTAATTTAGAATA
>JAUZND010002944.1:0-12550 GCA_034780555.1 Coelogynopora nodosa
GAGAGAGAGAGAGAGAGAGAGGGAGGGAGGGAGGGAAAGATATCCATATCTATGGTTGTCACTGCCCTTGAAGAGGTAATTCTATCGCGAAATTTGCATTTCATTAATAGTCTATAATTAAGTAAATATAATATGAAAAGTCGGTTATGCCGTCTTAATGAATAAATTTGTTCACAAGGTGCGTGTAGCTTGGCGGTATCACCTCTGCCTTCAGTCCAGAAGAAAGGACTATCGCGTCGAGGCCATATTTACCACATTCAATTGTTGGTTATAAAGCCGGAAGTGGAGCGGTCTCAGCGTGGAACCGATATAAGAAAACCAAAGCCGAACTTATCTTCTACGTATTCCATTCAAACTACAAAACGACAACATCCGTTTCGAGATAGATCATCCAGCCTGTTATGGAAGCATCTTCCTTCTAGAGTTCCGAATTCGCATTAAGAACGATGGAATAGGGAATTTTGTTTCCATAGAAAACATATTTTTGTCCATAACGACTATCCACTAAGCACAACGATTCCGCACGAGGCATGGGATACAAGACTCCAGCCATCCACTCTAAGCACAACGATTCCCTACGAGGCATGGGATACAAGGCTCCAGCCATCCACTTTAAGCACAACTGACGCCGCAACAGTCAGTCAAACAGCCCCACGTTCAACTTTCACGTCGCATATTTAGGCGAAAAGATAAACAGACGAATGAAATCTCTTTTCCCTGAGCTTTTCTTATACTAGTAAGAACAGTTCACAAAACAACTGACGATCTTTGCGTGAGCCTTTAGCTAATAAGTTTCTCACAAAATGCGCGATCAAAGACCGTTCCATCAGATCCATAGATCCAAATTTGTCTACGAAGTCACCGGCAACTCTTGCTCACTTTCATATGTCTCACAACATATTTTCACAACACCTATCCAACATTACGAGATGTGGGGACAATTTCTCTTTAAAACTAATCTCCGCAGACTGGAACATGGTAGGTTTAAGTTCCCGGGAAGCCATGCTCATCAAGACACTACTATCTGTTCTTAATAACCAAACGGAAACATACCAGGACGCTCGCCTCATCTTTTAAGGTCACAGTCCTCGCTTTTCGATAGTTTAAACATTCACGTCATTCACTCTGTGCAAATCCATCCTTACTTATTGCTATGTATTTTATATCTGTATATTGACATTGCATACAGACTGGTGTCTCTTTTCATGTGATTGAGGGAAGTATGTACTTATGTACACGTATTCTTCTACTCGTTTACTACATTTATATGATTAATTATTGATACATTTATCGATTTCCACGTACTTTTCGTCTGTAAATTGATATTATATTTGTTATACATATTATTACGATGATTTATTACGCACGCAAGAGAAGATAATATTGATTATTATGTCGACCATATCACATAATCTTTCAAAAAGTGACGTGTACTACAGCTGCGCAATAGCTTATATACTTGTAAACATCTTTATTCATTTTATATATCATTCACTTATTATATAATGCTGCGAGAGACCACCAGCTGTTCTTAGTTTATAATTCTATAATTATTTAATTCTACAGCAGCACGCGTTATCCGCGCAATAGTTAATACATGAATTTATAAACGGGAAAATAACAGCGTCTATAGTGCTATTTTCAGTCATCCATCCTCTCCTAAAACTTATAACAGATACTCACCATTATTATCTATGATGAATATCATTATCGAACAGAATATCAAAAAAATAATTGTCTGACTTTTTCTCGATTTTTTGAAATACGGAGGATTATTATGTTCCTACATAAAAACGAAATTTGATAACATAATGTAAAACTAATTAAGTATGTAAAAATACTAGGTTTGTATAAATGACAATACAAATAGTCTCTTCATAATATTGTGGCTAGAGCACATTAACACAAAGTGTCAGATATATTTAACGAATACACAACGTAAACATGGTATTAATAATGATTTACTGAAGCAACGATATAACTACAATATGTAACTTTCTATTGTGATGATTAAATGCTCTATTCTGTGTGAAGTCTCATGAAAACTCAACTGTTCTATTATTCACATATTGTAAACTTTCAGTCTACTTAATATTAAATCATAATAGTGTCTAATTCTATATCAGATGAGATCAATGTCATAAATTAATAAACGTGATATTTCCTCAACGTCAAGCCCACTATTTCGCGTTGACTATCATCGTCCAATGGAAATCAAGTAAAAAGATTAGCCAATCGGCTCTGAGTGTTCAGTTTCAGTATTCAAATGTACTTTCTGATTGCATTGCCGTGATATATCTGTTTGCCTTACTACTTCTCATTTATAATGTATTCTGACTTTATAATTATCTAATTTATCTCTTAATCTTACTTAACGCCGGCAGTAACAGCCGTTTGCAGAAGTTTATTTATCATGGAGTTGGGGATCAAATTGACCCAACAGCATTGAGCATTTAGCTCTCCTAATTTAGAACATCTATGTGTAGCTTTTTAAGGCGCTAGCTACTAAATATGTCATTTGTTTTCTAGTCAGATGCTTAGCTATCTGTATATTTAGTTAAACATAGATGTGCTAATTATAATGCATAGGGGAAAACAATTAATGACATCATAATAATGGTCAGTAAGCGCCTAACACATTATATAGCAGAAAGTATGCAAGGTGATCTATGAATATTTCAGTTTAAAAACTTATTGATATAGATAACTAATAATTGTAAATGCCGAAAAAAACATATTATTTATAACTCTATTTGACTATTTTTAATTATTTCTACGTCATCAAGTTCTTCAATATAATAAATTAAAATATATGAAACAGAAAGTAGATTTTGAGTAGTAAACGATCAAACATGGGCTGCCAGAATTTGCCAAAGAACGTGCTCCATCACCTTTCTTCATTGTTGCAATCCTCCTCCTCCTCCTCCTCCTCGTCATAATCGTCGTCATCATCGTCATCGTCGTCGTCATAGAAGCCCAACTCCCTCAACTGGTCGGCAGTCAGCTCCTGCGGTGACTCAGGATGGTAGTCGGACTCGCCCCCCTCCGGTATCGCGCTCTCGACGGTGGCCGAGGTGGGCCGGTCACTGAGGGGCCAGCCCATCTCCGAGGACAGCGGGGTCATCAGGTCCAGCTCCGAGTGCCGATCATCGTCAGAGTCTTCCTGCAGAGTCGAATGACCCAAATAAACGGGAGAAGTAGTTGGAGGGAGCGCACACTGTGTATGCTATGCGTTAGTGAAAAGTGTGAAATGACACTATCACGCGCTGTCAAATGAGAATGTGGTAAGCTGACAAATATGATTCTGAAAGAGAAATAACATTTTTCACTTAAAACTATAGTGAAAGTTCTAACTTTAATTCCTGTTTTAAAAAGGTATTGAAATATAGATTTTCATCATATATATTTTGGAAACATAATCAAATTCTCTTTCTTATACTGTACGATTTTAAGAAGCTAATATTTTAAGTATCCGAATAAAGTGCGTTTCAAATGACGTATCTGTATGCCATCATTTTTACATCTGTCAAACAGGAATCTTATCTTTCAGGCACCATTAAGAACTATTAAGAATTGCTAAATAATTCTTAACTTACTTTATAGCTGATCAAAATTCTATCTACGGGCAAAATAAAGCAGTTTTTACATGAAAAATGCCAATACCTCCCTCGCAACTCTCTTCCAGAGCCTTTGTTTACCAAAACCGAAATTGCCGTCTAGTGATCTATCGTAGAGTTGTAATAAAATATATCATACAACTAAGGATGGATTTACGCTGAGTACGATGCTGTTTATTTTTTGAAAATGCCGCTGAAAATCGTTTAACAGAAAGAAAACAGAACAATGACCGTTACGCAATTACATTAATTCAAGATATGCAAGAAAGCAGTAGATAAAAGACAAGCGTCAATATATGTCTATTATTATATTCTGCTGCTGCCTTTCAACTGCTTGATTAAATCTTGTTGCTTAATTGATTGATTGATTGATTGATTGATTGATTAAATTGATTTGACTGCCGGAGATGAAAGTTTAATAAACATTTAATCCAAGATATTCTATCCAACGTTTCTATCGTATTTTATAAAATAATTTGAACTTTGCGCCCGGTTCTTATAATTATTTGTATTCCAATAAATATTTAATACTGATTGTACTTGACTGGATGTATAAATTCCGTAAATCCAAGCTAAAATTATATACACATGTGCTACATATAATATATATTTTTTTTTTATTCCATCTGGAATACTTTTAAATATAATGTTGTGTAATTATACATTTAAAATATTACTATATATATAGACCTAGATTACCAGTTTACAATGTTTCCAAAGAATAACAATATCTTTTTCTGTACATTTTGTGTCTAAAATGAACTTATTTGCATTATAATGACATATTAATTAATTAAATATTGGCAATTAGTTTTTATAATTTCATATCTAGTTATATTTATGTTGCATAAATGTGGAATACATCAATGGTGTAACTGACGTCAATATGCAGTGGATCTTGTCAATTTAAACAGGGAACGACCGTTCAATAAAATACAATGCCCGTTTTTCGTGGATTTTATTGCAACTTTTTATTCATTGCTATGCTATGATAATTGGAAGCAGTTCGACATACTGTTATATAAAAACATGATGTCACTAAAAATTAAAAGGAAAAACATCGCAATATTACGAGAAATATTGAAATACATATTTTCTTCGACAATGTCAAAATTGCAAGTTCTAAAAATCTGTAACCAAAATATAAGTTCAATACTTTTCATCTAATAAAATGTCATTTTTACACTCTCGTCATATCTGTTCTATATATATCTATTTTTATTGTTAAACAAATTATATCAGATTATAATACTAATATTTTACATAACAGTTTAACACATTATGTCATTGATTTTCATTGATTATATCAAACCTATTTTACAGTGACAGATAAGATATTATATACGCTATTTGTTCAAAGTGTGTTCCATCGTTGTGTACAGATCAATGCTTTAGCCTCAAACAAAATATCCAATTAACAATATTATCTGAAACACTATTTAACACCATTCATTAGCAAAACAAAGCTTATTATAGCAAGCTACAAACAGCCCAGTACATGTTGTGACATCTGAATCTCAGTAAAGCACATCTGGAGACCGCTGGGACGCTCAGAAGGTAAGTTACAACTTTACTGTAGGTTCACACTATACCCGGCAGTTGGATGATATCGGGATACTGAACGATACAAACAGCAGCTTTCATTTTAAGAAGAGTCTGAAAGTCCACTTTTTGTAAAGGTCTTCCTTCAATATTATAGTCAGTAATTAAACGTAACTATTAATATATTATAATCTAAAAATAGCACATTAAATAATTTTCTCGAAAATATAATAAATCTGAAGAAAGATCAATTGCAAACGGTGTCGACTTAAATTGAATATCTACCTCAAATGACCAAAATAGGTGTGTAGCGTGTACATAGGTGACATTAGAACCAAACCAACACCTAGCCACGTATCGCCTAAATCATGGATATTTGAACAGGTTAACTAAATATCTGTAGAGAGAGAGAGAGAGAGAGAGAGTGTGTGACCGGTATTTGCAGTTTCATAAATTGTCAAAGTGAAAGTTTGTTGTCAATAAAACTCGGATAAAACCATCCAACCAATTTCTTCAATGATTTATTTAGTCAGTGTTAGGCGTTCCACATTGTCGATTCGTTTGCCGGGTGTAAATATCGTAGCCGAAAACACTGATCGCCAATTTGTAGCCGTGCTAAACGTAACTGCGCTCAACCTAAACTCGACTATAGCCCCGACGGCCTATAGCTCTCTGCTTACGACACAGTTAGTATTATTCGGTTTAAATCAATATCGGTTAAAATGAATGTATAATGTATATTAGACTATCAATTATATAAATAATTCAACTATTTAAATCCAGTAAAGCAGATACTATATTTCTGTACGACTTATGCACCTAATAAAAATGCGCACTGTTTTAGAAGACAATACCACCTTGATTATCCGCTAATGAAATAGCGCAAATATGCCTTGAAAAGGTCACGTACACATTTCCCGGCAATTATAATATCTCCGCGCGATGAGGAATTTCCCCAATATCTCCTCCTGGCAGCAAGTAGTCGGCTATAGTAAGTGGATTACTTAAATAAATAAAGTCAGAAAAGTCAGATAAAACGTCAGATAAAAAAGCATTTGACCTCATCTGGTTATGGAGGTTGCCTATACGGCTGCAGAAGATCTGCTATCGTTTAGCAAATAATATGGAAGGCTGCTTAGACAGAGTTCTGGGATATCGGGTATAATGAATAATCATTTTAATAAAACTAGTTCGTTCACTAATCTACCGCTAACCTTGTTGTGAAGGTTGATACCGCAGTTAATAATAAACGAAATAAAAAATGATTAAATGCTATATAATATAGTAGAAGTGGCGTTCTGATTTTACGAAACCAAGATGAAACATATTAAAACAATTTGACAATTTCATTGTGTAAATAAAAAGTCATCAGCAAATTATAATTAAAACAACATCGATTTAGTGTGACGTCACGAAGCAAATTCATTTACGGTTTATGTAATTAAGTCAAAGTATTTGCAGAGACGGATTCTTATTCTGTTTAACATAAATGACAACATTTTAAAAACCCTTATTCTTACATATATCAGTAAGAAGATACGTCAACAGATACACATATTGTATAGGGTACCTTATGCTGAAAAATGAATTAAATGACCACATTTGAACATTAGTAAAATGGCACACCACTTGCATTTTTTAAAATAAATATTTAACAGATCAATATTAATTTTGATTGACTCTAATGCGATACCGCTTATATTTGATGTCAGAGATAAATAGAAGCGGCCGAGAAATGTAAACAAACTGATAAATTAGCGAAAAAGAATCGGTATCTATTTTAGAATAACTGGTGTAGGATTGGCGGGATAACAAAGTAACACAAATGGGTATAAAAATCAAAATATCGTATCAACCTTAAAAAAAAATAAACCAATCTATAGCTATGGCAGGATTATAGTTCCACGTAACAGTACGCATTATATCATTATATTAATGTAATGCTATGTGTGAGCTTCCACCAAAGGATCGAGGAGGAAAAACATCTTTTAAGAGATAAAGTGAGAAATGTGAAGAAAAAAACCTCGATAATATCGATGTAAATTTGTTTTTATTATCAACACTATAAGTAATTACGCTTATATAACCATAGGCTTTTTCAGGGGAGATTTTTGTTTCGCAAAGATTTTATATTTTTATAGACTTCCACCAACAAACTAGAAAAGTTAGGCATTTAATTTCTAATGTTATAATATATATTTAACTTTTGACAAGAAAAATATTTTCGTAAACGAAAATACAAAAATCTTATTCAGAAAGCCAAAAAAGTTAAATATATTCTTTTACATTCTGAGCTCCTTTTTCTTGATAGGTCACATATTATTAATATTATCCATATTTTAGAATATTAATTAACTAGCTATAGATAATTAAGATACATAAATGAATGTTATCCAATTTGGGACAACTAATGACCAACTTATTTATAGCTTATAACTATAGGAAAATGTAAAACTGAATTTCGACAGCAACAATCAATAAGAAAAAGTATGCGTCATAAAACTATACGATTGTTATAACACTCGATTATGATTGGCTGCCAGAACTTTTGTATTTATTGATTTTAAGGTTTTCCTTTATTCCACAGTGACCAGAGCTGTTTACCCTTAGTGATAAAAATGCGGAATTTTATACTACTGCATTGCGGAATTCCTGAGAGAGGTGAGGTAGGGCGCAAAATATAAAAATTGTAGCATTAATGCACATCAACATGTATTAATAAAGTTAGATTAAATAGTTACAATACTACAACAATGATAGTTTCACTTACAACAAAAAAGTGTCATGAGTACAACATGTCGTATGCAGCAATAAAGAAGTAACTAGATGCACACACTCATAGCCTATATATAATAGATTATCTCCCGCCTACATAATTTAAAGTAGGTGAGAGAGAATCTATAAATGCTTGCCAATCAGATTTTATTTCAATTATTAGCACTAGGTACTGCAATATTGTTTTGGACAACATTCGTTAAGCAATAATTTTATTTACCAATTAAAAAATTGATTAACACAATAAAAATGGTAATGCGGAATTATATGACCCCAATGCGGAATGACGGAATTTGGGGATATAATGCGGAACAATTCTGCAAAATGCGGAAGGGTAAACAGCTCTGCCACACCTAGACCGCCCTCTCTCCTCTCACCAGAATTCGGTAAAGCCCCTGGTCCAGAGGCGGCCGCATCAGCCCCTCCCAGCCGCCCCCTCCCCCGCCCATAGGGTCCGGCAGTCCCTGGGGTCGCATGGACTCCGTGGAGCAGGAGGTGGCCACCCGACTGTCCGGGTCAGCGGAACCGGCCGAGCCCAGGCCGAACAGTGGCAACACGACGATTGGCGGAGAGCAATCGAGCGAGAAGGTCTGGTCATCGATCGAGTGGGCCAGACTGGGCAGGTCGCCGATGGACGGACTCCCCGTGTGCTGCCGTTCCAGGATCGGGTCTGATATTGTTGTGGTATGTGTGAGCGTGTTAACCATGGTAACCAGTCAACGAATATCTTTCTGCTATATTCTGTGCTAGGATTATTATTTTGTAAAAATAGTAATGTTACCATATTTTTAAAGTGTTCTTTTTACAAGTCTGCTGAAAAAAATATTGCACCTTCTGTTACTTATTTTAATATAGTTTTAATATTACTGATACAAGTTTGGAATGTGTAATTCGATCAACACATAACGGAGTTATATGATACAGGACAGTAAAAATATATTGATTATATTATACTCGATCAGACAGATTAAACGATGGATTAATAATTATAATAAATCATTTTATTTTCCTATATAATTAATATTAATATTTTATTAGTTTATTTAAACTATTATGAAAATAAAAAGTGAAAAAAAAAGTTTATTCTAATCCTACAAAAGCTGTTCTTTAAGATTTCAATTCTAATTTTTTAAGGTCAAGAAGCGTCATTTTCCCGGTTTTACTGAAACAGTTGTTGTGCAACATTAAAAACAGATTTTTCAAGTTTTCTTTGTTTTTGTTTAAGTAGTATAGGAAGGGTCGATTCAGACACATCACTTGACCTTTGACCCCCCCCTACCGCCACCCCCCAATATATATATTTTACCATCGGGATCATTATGGATCATAAATGGCCCAAAATCTGTCATTGGGTATATATTTTTAGGGTAATAACCTATGACAACCAAAGTTGGTATGATGACTCACAAATATATAAGATAAATATTTTTATACTATTTACAAATATTTGTATTTAGTATATAATCTTAAACATTTTAATTAGTGTCTAAATATATTATAATCGTATTATTTAATTATAAATATTGTTTTAGACCATTATTCAAATTTTGGACGAAAATGACGTCATTCGTGACGTCTTTTTTGTTTTACAACTTATAACAACAAAACTTGTTATGATGACTCACCAACACAAGCCAAATGGTTTATATACTACTTTATTATTTTGTAAGTAGTATAATTATTTTCATCACCTTCTTTTAATATATAGCAAAATAAAATTAAATAGATAGACAATCAGAATAGCTATGAGCTAGTGACAATTTTTGGAAAATCGGTTGAAATTTAACGAAGTTATAGACATTTTAGTAATTTACAGCTGATTAAATCATTTTTTACATAGTAAAATGAAATTAAATATATAGATTAGCAGAATAGCTATGAATCACTGCTTATTTTTTGAAAATCGGTTGAAATTTGACAGAGTGGTAGACATTTTAGTGATTTAGTGTATCATTTATAAATATCGACAACAAAGTTATTACAAACATATACTTTGGCAAATTGCCCGATTTCTGGTTTGTTGCTGGAAATTATAAGAACATTTCTCCCAAATTCCAAAAACACTATGTCAAGTTTATATGATATTAATCAATATGGTCTATCACGGTTTAACTTAAACATGGCGAGGCATATAACACATAGTTATACAAGCGCTAGAAAGTTATACATGTTAATGTAAATCAAAATTAATAAATAATTGTATCAAAAGGTTGCAAAAACGGTGAGCATCATTCTAAAACCTGCATAATGCTCCCCACTTATCAAATATCAACCCATTCCTAGTATTAGCTAATAATCATAGAAAATAATGTGAATGAGTCTCAAACACTAAAAATAAGTAGACGTTATAAATCCAAAGGATTTAGCACAAAATTATGTGATTATTATACGAGAGTTTTCATATAAGGAAGGATTTTTCGATAAAAATGGTGTGCTTACATTTGTTTCGAACTCACAACACATTAAATCAAAAAGATAAAAATGCGCCACCTGGAAAAAGCTATAAACTCACACGTCACTCTGTCACAGGCAGGATCAATCGATGACTCACTCGTCCCTCTGGTTACACTCATGATGACGTCAGAGTCCTCAGCTAGACTCAGGTCATTGCCCAGTTGTTTCCCGGTGTCATCGCTCACCGTGATGGGGGAAGGTGACGAGGGCAGCACGGGGAGAGGGAGGGGGGCGGTGGTCGTGGGGAGATGCCCTGTGCGCTTGTGGTTGCTGGTAGCGGTTGACGAGGTGATGCTGAATCTGTTCTGCTTGACAGCTGCTCCGTTTGGTTGGTGCTGTTGTCTTCTGCCCCCCGATGATGAGGTGTAAGAGGCGGATGAGGGGGAGGAGGAGGAGGTAGGTCTGTTGGAGGATCGTGAGGAGATGGAGGCTGCTCGGGAGGGAATGGTGTGGTCCGTCGTGGTGGACTTTCTGGTCGTGGAGCTGGTGGCGGTTGTCGTGGCGGCCGGGTTGAGTGCTGTTGGTCTGCGGGGTTTTGCTGTGAGATGAGGTTGGGAGAGAGATTGTGAGGGAGAAGATTGTGAAGCAGAAGATTGTGAGGGAGAAGATTGTGAGGCAGAAGATTGTGAGGGAGAAGATTGTGAAGCAGAAGATTGTGAGGGAGAGCAAACAAGTTCAAGTTGCATTGAGATGTTGAGCTTATTAAAATAATATAAATTGATTTGAGGAAAAGAATCGCTTATAAAAGTAATTAATAATAAATGGAGTAAAAGAAGATTTAACTATCTGACAGATTCGTTTCAAATAAATGTATATTGCAGGTAATGTATTCAGAGTAACCAAAAGGAAGATTCGATATAGAGAAAATATTAGGGGGAGAATGAAAACTAATATATATATATATATATATAAATGGTAAAAAAGACACACGTAAGCCTACATAATATAGGAAAAATAAAAAAGTTTGTTACCAATATTCAGAAAATTGTTAACGGCAAAATAATAAAATATTGTGACATTGCTAGTTTCTGATTACAATTATAATGATTTCTTCTTTAATTAAGGCTACAGTTTTATTATATTGATATTAAATACAAAAGCTGAATTGAATGGTGAACTCTAAATCGATAAATCGACCGCCTTTTAAAAGCTAAAACAAAGACAAAAATAATTTGAACTTCTTGGTAAACAGAAATAAAAGGCCAAAAGAAACAGCTGGGATATACTGGGAACGATAGAAAAATAAGGATGTGCTAGATAGAGACATGCAATTGCCAGCGTCTTAACTAACTAGGCTATAGCTGTGCACAGGGGACGGTTATATTCTCTGTAAATGTTTTACACGATCATAAATTAATATTAAATGTGGAATTAACATTATAGACATTCCAATTACCACTCGTCTCATTCTGTTAATGAACAACATTTCGTGGTATTGTATTTTCCACGTTTACAGGAAATAAAACAACAATACAGTAAAATTAAATTTTAAAAGATAACTTTAATATTTAAATGCACTACTATAAATAAATGTCAAATATACTCACCTATACAATAAACATTAAAACATAATTTTAAAATATATAAAATTTATTGAATAATGGCTTAATTTCTAATTCTCTATAATAACATGATACTTGAAAAAGAAGCCGACAGCCCCATGCATAATGATGATGGTTTAAATAAATAACTTTTCATTTATGATCCACGGAACCCCATTTCACATTCATGATGGTTTATAAATACTTGTGCTCGTTAGAATCTAACAAAGAAAAAAGTAAAACACTTTTATACTCGAACTACAGAAGCTTCACTCAATATTTGAATAAAATTTTTTTTAAAAATGTAGAAAGCTAACAAGACTTTAATGAAATTAAATATAATATGAAATGGTAACAAATAAAAAGATATAGATAATTCATATTTAAAAAAAATTAAATTAATGTATACTTTTTTGCAACACATTTCCAAACGCCACTGAGCGCTGACAATACAAGAAGAACATGACAACTCAACCCACCCTTCTCCCGAACAGTGGTCGGCGCGGCGCCAGATGGAACCCCCTCAACATGCCGCAAGAAGTCGAGCTGCTGTCTGGCCAGCTCCCCCAATCCCCGCACAACCCCCACCATAGAGCACCGCCCGGTGAACAGTAGACACCG
>JAUZND010002946.1:0-12549 GCA_034780555.1 Coelogynopora nodosa
TAAAAAACAATTAACAAAAAAATAAAAATTTATTAGTTTAAAATGATTTTCGATGTATTTACAGCATCTTCAAATGTAGAGGACGACGTTCACTCCATGTCGTCAATAGCATTAACACCAAAACAAAAATAATCGGCGTGAGTATATAGGGAATTAAAATTATTTAAACAAAAATTCGCTTTTGTTTCATTACTTATATCAAGTTTACTTATTTTCTATCTTTTAAAATACTTTATTCAGAAAAGATTTAATTGTATTTAAATTAAAATATATACAATAGAAACTTTTTTAAATATAATTTTCATATGTTGCCAGCATGATTATTTCTCTTCTATACATAGCGCTTGAATCATATTTTGAATTTATTAGACTCCATTCAATTTTATAATTTTATTTAAATATATTTTCAATGAATAAAAAAAATGTATTCATCGAAAATCATTTTCAACAAATAATTTTTTTTTATTCATCAAAATTTTCGATGAATAGAATTTACGTAAAATAAAGTGGTTAGCAAACAATACATGCTGCTATATAATTACTAATAATATACAGCTATTAAAATTACAATATGGCTTACATTTTAATAAGTAAATCCATTGCACAAATTTAGATTAAAAAATTAAAGTATAATTTCTTTCTGAAATACAATAAGGGAAATATGGAATATATAATCTATGATATAATATAGTCTATGGCATAGAGTAAGAAATCAGGGTCCCACTTGACCTATAATTTATTTTAATTTTTTTGACAACATCATCAAATTTGACTGTTTTTGAATGAAGTCCTGGAATTTTGTAATTTAATTATAATAAAGCACCAATAATTGTTATGTGTATTATACATATAAATATTAAGCATCTATATTTTATATATTAAAAAATATTTAGGTAATAAACTATAAAATACAAATGTTTTGATGAAAATAATTAAACTACACTTGTTAAAAACTCACAATTTAATAGATGAAAAAATAAAGAGATCATGATTTTAAATGCCTTTGGCTTTAACTGCATTTGCCAGAAGCACCCAGGAGGTATGTTGATGTAACAGTCATGGAATCAAAATCCTTCTAGAGGGTGGGGACTCTGGAAATATATAGAGATTTCACTCTTATATTGATCTGTTGCAGTTTATTAAGTTACTAACTTCTTACCTGAAAGCTTTTTCAAAAATAATAATTTGAAAACTAGCTCAGTCAAATAATTTATGTAGTGAAACAGTTTTAAATATACAGTTAATAAATTATATTTTATGGACAACTTATGGCTTATGCATGTTAAAATTATATTTGAATAAATATTAACTCTTAAGATCTATTTAATAAAAATTATTTAACTCTACTATTTTTTTACCCATTTACATTAAATTTATTAAAATAATATAATTTTCTATTGATGCAATGCTATCTATTACAATGCAATATATATATATATAATTCAATCTCTATGTATTTCTTACTCTTATGAGATTTTGTATAATATTGTCTGTTTGTAAAAATCCAACTTTTATTAAAAATAGCTGCTGCTCCATGCTTTTTTAATCAAAGCTACATTTTTCCTGTACCTGTGTTATTGATAGTATTACTATTTACCTGCATCTTTCTAGATTGATTTTTTTAAATTGTCATTTTATGAGTATTGGACAATCATTTGTATCAAAGAGTTGTGAAATTAATGAACTATAATTATAATCAATACATTTTAACAAAATCTTTATTTATTTATAAATTAATGTAAACTAATGTACTCTCATCATACAGTGTTTATAGTGTTTGTTGATAAAAGTGGTTTATTGTCAGAACTAATGAACATGTAGTTTTCTTGTTTTCAAAAACTTGACCAGTTGAATTGTAAACCTTGCTTTGCAAATTGCTCCAAATTCAGTAATCACAAGCAGTAATCATATAATCACCCTGTTAGTATAATCAAATAATATTTCAAGATAATGGTGGTACAACCTATGTCAGTGCCAAATTCCATTTATGGTCTCATCATAAATATTGTAAGCCTCTAGTCCAATTTAACACATATATATGTTTTTTTTATTGGCAAAGACTTTTGACACACCCTGTACTACCAAAATAAGAAAACTATATTATAACTACACACAATAAAACAATTTTTTGTAAATATTGCTTACCTATTTTATTTGTTATTATGTGGAAACAAGATGTTTAATAGAACACATTTTGCTATTATATATTTGATTACAATATTATTTCCCATAAAAATATTTTATGTCTAAGATCATATTGTATTGAATTTCTACACATTATTTTTCAAATATTTAGTACACATCTTTAATTAAAGTAAGTTCTCTCATTTTGAGGAAATTATTGTCTAGGTGAGTAAACTAACATTTGACTTCTACTGCAAGTAGATTTTTAAACTGTTTACACTCCTGAATAGTAAGTAACAATTTATTAATATCTATACAGATTTTTGTACCTCATCTGATGTGACAGTATTGAATAATTTATTTTAACTTTATATATAATATGTCACTACATTGGTTAGGTGTTTTCCATTTAAATAAAGATAGAGGACTTTTGATTAAGCAGAGTAAAAGGTAAGTCGGGATTAGTTACCTCCTTTGACTGATTAAAACCCTTTTTAGTCTAATAAGTTAAAATAGTTATTATACAAATGTATGAACTAACTTGTATACATAAGTATTATTTTTGAATGTGTCATTCAATTCTAAATATTAATATTTTGTTTGCTAGTGTCTGTCATTACTTATGGACATATGTTTCATTTCAGATTGTCATGGCCGAAAATCGCCACATTGGCAATAGTATGGTGAGTTTCTAAAATACATAAAAAGGTGTTTTTGAATGTTTGGCTAAACCCTACCATATACTTTTTCTATTTCAGAATACAATCCAGTGGACACACCCATCCATCGCCCCTTCTCTCGCCCTTCCACCTGACCGTATGCTTGCTGCAGCAATGGTTGCCCAGCATCAACAGCCCCAGGCCTGGCAACAGGCTGCCCAGCAACACCAGCAGGCCCAACAGCAACCTCCACAACAGGTGGCTCAGCCACCACCTCAACAGTTCGGCAGTATAGCAGTGCAGGCCCAGCCTGGCTATGGGGTCGCTCCTGGTCCAGCCCCTCCAATGTCGTTGGTTCACACAAATGGGATTGCAGGGAATTCGATCCATTCAGGTGGTGTCCAGTCGTTCCGGCAGTATGATGCGGTGAAGCAGTTTGGATCGCTACCAGTGGTGGGTTGTTATCAATGTACCATTTTTGTTTCCATTTTACTATAACTAGAATTATAGCCACGTTATTTGGTCTTCTAATTTTTTTGGAAATAAATCATGAAAATACTTTGGAAAGTTGCTATTTTCTGAAAAATTACTTGGTAAAAGAAATGTTTGATGATTGTATATATTTTTATAATTAATCCGTGCTTTTTATATTTGTGAATAGTTAAGATTTTGTGAAATATTTGCTAACATATGTAGTCGAAGTACTTGTAGAATGAAAAATATGTCATTCTTCAGTTAAAAGTTTCCATTATTGATTCTCTATGCTAATAAAAACGTTAGCAGTGTTGCCACTCGTCCGGATTTTGTTTTTTTGATGATAATTTTTTTTTAGATAAGTATGTATAAATAATAATTAAACCTAAAGGCGGAAGGGGCAGAGGGTGAAGTAGTATAGTAGTTATGACTCTGTCATTACATAGTTTTACATTTTCATATTTTGTTTTTAGAGTGAAAAAATGATTGAACATTTATTCGCGTGAATTTATTTATTTACCTGCCTATATATTACTATTGGTCCTATTTTGTTGTGAATATTTAGCCTAATAGTTGTTTAAATTGGTAAACATGTCGTCGGGCTTCACCCCCCTATGCCTGGGCTCTGCCCCTGGCCGCAGACAACCCCATTCGCCACATCGCGCTAGGTATTATCTCCTGTCCGGATTTTTATTTTTATAGAGAGTGGCCGCACTGCGTTAGTTGTGCATATTACATTTTTCAAAGTAAATATATCAGTTTATAGTTAAGTATCATTTTATCACCCCAGTGTAAAATTATACTGGCTGCGCTCCTGTTATCATAATTTTATATTACGATATCTAAACATCCTATACATCATCATTCCTCTCACCTCGTTCTTTCTCAACCACTGCAGCAGTCAGCGAAACGCAGCAAGATCTCGGTTACTTCAAAAACTAATCTGTACATCTCAGGACTCTCCGAGAGCGACAATGACGAGACCGTAAGAGAACTGGTGCGCGGAGTGGTGGAACCCAAGTCTTGCAAGGCTATGATGAACGATGGCAAGTGTAGAGGTAAGGGAATCGACCTTGGCATCTCTAGATTGTGTTCTTCGTAATCAAACGCTTATCGGTAGTTTTTTTAAAATTTCATTCACCTTTAGTTAATTTAAATCCGGTAAATTTGGTTATGTTTTTTTGCTGTATCAATTTTTTTTTATTCTGATTTATGCAGTGTCCTGAATTTGAATATTTCTTTACACATGTTTTAGTTATAATATGTTTTTTGATCAATATCTATATTTTGTTACATTTTATTTTTTAATGGAATTTTTGGTTGAACTTGTTGAATCTCACTTAATAGTGAAGTTTAAGATAAGTTTAGGAGTAGTTATTGATTGTAAAGATTTCACTAAATGACCGATGTTTGGCAGCGCTACACGCTGATTTTTAAATGGTTACAATTTAATGTAACAAAATGTCCTAAAACGTATATTTTTGGTATTTAGCCCTTTTCGAAACTATCTAGAGTGAATGTTGTTATTTTACAATCAGTATAAGTTAAGTTTGTTTAATGAAAATTATATAAAATTTGCATTCAAATATCTAATTTTCATTCCTCAAATTTATTTATGGGGTGTTAAGCGTGTTCTCAGATTGTGAGCTGTATTCTAACATGCATATTTTTATTTGTAAAATGAATATGTTAACTGATTTCACCACAAAATACATGTTATTGTTTTCGTGAGTGTCCATCCCTTATAATTTAGATTGTTGTCTGTTAATTTCAATTCAGGGTCTGGATTTATCGATTGTGTTTCGGAGGAAGACGCCGAAAAAGCGATGCAATACATTCTGGAATCCTCAAAACTTTCCACTAAAAAGCTTTCTGTCAAATATGCCAATGTAAGTTGAAAGTCGACTGTTTCTTTCTCTTTGAGAATGGTTAATATGAATCGGATAGATATACAATATAATATCAATTAAAAAAATTAATAATCTTAACATCTTATGAAGTTAATTTTAAAATACACTTAACGTTATAGCTAATCATGATTCATAGCATTTAAAAATACGTTCACATATAAGCATCTGTCTTGTGGTTTTATGATTTCTGTGACGTGTGATCTGTTCTTTTCAGGAAAACGAGAAAGATACTCAGAACGTGTACGTGCGCAACTTGCCCAAGACCCACTTCACGAATGATAACCTCCAGCTCCTCTTCAGTCCTTATGGTCAGGTTACTTCGGTCAAACTTCTCGAGAGTAATGGAACCTGTACTGGTGAGTTAGTTGTGCGATCTGTAGTAACTCCTGTCCTAGTCGACTGAACGGATCACAAGTTGAAGTGTGAAAGTTTTGATATACTATATACGTGCGTTTAAAGTTTACTAAAACAAGAGAAATTTATTTTTGATAACTTTATAATGTATAATAGTATACTGCAATTGTTCTTCCAATATTTTAAAATATAATGCTTTTTAACACAATATTATCCTCTAATAACAAGTTCGTTTATAACAAGCAAGTTAACTTGGTCCTGTGTTGTGGGTTGTCTCAGATATAACATGCAATTTTTTTCACTATCATTCACTTCAATATAGTAAAAAAAAGTATTTATATACTATATTATATTTGCTCACTCCCCCTCGATATAGGAACCGGTTTTGTTCGGTTTGCATCGGCCGAGCAAGCTCAAATGGCGGTTGAATCGATGAATCGAGAGAAGAAGTTGATTGGTGATTGCGATCGTCCAGTCACCTGCAAGCTGGCCGACAAGACGGATCCAAGGAGGAAGGTAGGTTGAATACAATCTGTGTCGGGCTCGGGAGTTCCCTTTATCTTCAAACTCTTTACTAACTATTCAGAGGAGTACTAGGTCTGATTACATGAGAGAATAACGACTTTATTTGAAAGTGACTGTGATGACATCAGATGACTGTCACCTGAATATAATAAGTGTGTAGTCCTAATGACAATGACCCGGGGAAAATATTTAATATTACATTATATTAGATTTTATTAATATTATTTAATATATTTAGTCCATCCAAACAAACATCTGAAATTGTGTTGATTGATAACTAAGGCAATCTTACATAGTGAACATATATGAAATTATGTGAAAACTGAAATAACAAAAGTACAGTTTTTAAATAAATTTCAAAACCAGTAATAGTGCGTTTCACTATAATATTATGTGGTATACATTTTATTATAGTATGCTCTGTAATTGAATCCTTGAACCTTTTGAAAAAAGTTAATAATTTCATTTGAGACAAATGTTGATACCTAGAAAGTAGTAAAGTAATTGTTGCTACTACCTCTCCGTTATCCCAGGTTCGATCCTCCCCCCCTCTCCACGGATCGTTACAGCAGCAGCAGCAGACTGTGCCTCCCATGATGAACGGTGGTTACCAACGACGACAGAATGGCGCCTCACAGCAACCACAACAACAAGCCCCACAGCAGCAACAACCAATGCCGGCTGCACTACTCGCCGCCAGTATGCAGAACATGACTCTCACCGCGGCCAACGGGGCCCCCACAGTGTCCGCCTATCACCACCCACACCAGGCCGCCTACACAAGTCCAGCCCCACAAGCTCAGCCCACCGCTGTATTCTACCATCACCAGGCTGGCGCGGCTCCAACCCCCACCTACCTGTACCACCACCACCAGGCCCAGCCACAGCCGCCACCACCGCAGCCGGCCGGTAACTACGCCATCTTCCCCTATCCGGGTCATGTGGCGGCACATCAGCAGCCGCCGACTTCGGCGCACCACTATCCCGGTCAACAGCAGTCGATGGACCAGTTGCACCACTTCTATCAGCACCAGTCCGCCGCTGTGCACACTCAACAGCAGATCTGACACTCGTAACTCACTCACACTCTCCATTTTGTTCATTCGTGATCAACTTTGTGTTCATCTTTCTCTCTCAATTCTAAGTGTGTGTGTTTTCCTGTCTCTCCATAGTCTGTAACTCTCTCTCTCTTATATCCCCCTAACCCAATCAATTATAGTCCTTCCTGTACATACCTCAGCCACAATCGATCCTTGATTTGTTCATTGATTTTTTTCTCTAAAGAGGCAGCTGAAACCATTCTTACAACAAGACGTGCAATAGCATTTCTGTGAATCTTGGGACCCCTTAGTTGAAAACAGGTTTTGTTTTTTCCTACTGTGATGTCCATAGATGCTTGCGACATTGTGGCACTGTTGTCAAAACATACCAACTAATGCGTATCAGCTTTTCTTAATTATTCAGTGCTAATTTGGCATAATGAATGGTATGTCATTTTTCTATTCATATATTTCACAAGCAACAACACGAAACTAGTCTGGCGGGTTCCAAACTCTGATTGTTGGCTTGTTTTGACAACACCTGTTGCTTTGACTATCTCTGTTCAACATCTCATGCAGATGAATTATACACATGTCTAACCGATATATATTGTAGACTTTTTCGTACTGCCTGTCATTGATTGGCATGTTTTGACATCAACATTGGCTGTACATTGGCTGCCCCTCCCCCCACCTTGGCATTAATCGTTTGTTGAGCACTTCTGTTCAAACTCTAGCCAATTGGAAGCCTGTTTTCTCGCAGTGGGATAATGTGTGTCGTCTTCCGACAAAGATTGTCAGACTCTTACCTTCTTTGTTTCGCTCTCCTTGTCGTCCCCAGTCATGCTCCCTCTATCTTCTCAGTTTTTGGTTTTTGATAACTACTTTTTTAGTCGGCAAGCACGTGCATTATATACTCTCTATGGAACCAAGAACAGTGGGCAGTATGGATAGAAGGAGGAACTTAGAATGGGTAATTTTCTTACAGCAGAAGCTATTGTTTTCCTGCTTTTACTTAAAAGCGTTGCACTCATTTCGAAATTCTTGTTGTCGATAACCTGGTTGCAATAATATTGACTCATGTCTTTTTTATGAAACGACAAGCATTTTAAAAACATGTTAATTTCTAACTATTAACAGAAAAAAATTGCCTTGATGTTGATTATCAGGCGTATACTAACCAGTTTTAAAACACGAAAAGGATTTAAAACACGTCAACAGTATTGTATTAAAATAGTAACATTTGCTAATAATATGTTCAGAATTATTGCCATAGTTATATATTTAGAGTGGATTTACATCCAGACAGCGTGTTTGTTGCATAAATCATATTACATTTTAGTAACTAATGTAACTGTTACTCGAATACTCTGTTAATGTATTGATCGAATGATTTAATCTGAAGATTTGCGGCTTCCCATCTAGTTGTTATATATGTATGTCTATGGTATACATTGTAATAAATTTCTGCTTATTCTGCTAAAAATAATGATGTCTTTGATAGTGAACTAAGAAGAATAAAAATGCTTTATAATGCCGGTTACAACTGATGATAATAAATGGCGGTTTCTTAAATATATAAATTTTTTAACATATTTTATGTATGTTAATAGATTTTAGCTGTGAAAACATAAATCAATTGTGTCTAGAACCATCAATTATTCTCTTTTTATTCGTATATTATGTATATTGTTGTATTAATTAGGAGCAGTTTCTACGTACAAATTTGGGGAAGCAATCACTGCATCTATTTCTTTTCTATTCATACTGCCATTCCATCGATCAACTTCTCTCCTTTTTTTCTATTTCTCATTCTCCTACTTTTATACATCCATATTTTTTCTTTTGTCCCTCGTTTCCCTCTTGAAAAGTGTTTCTTCGAGACTAATTTTTGGCAAATTAAAATGTTAATAATTACAGTGAAGGACGGAGATTGCTTCGATTTTTCAACTTTATTGTAATTATATTTTTCAAACATCATTGCATCTTTTTTGTACATTTTATTTTGGAACTTTGTATTTCATTTATTATTTTCTCTCGTCTATCCTAAAAATAAATTTTAAATATCGTCTTTTTTATTCTGAAGCACGATTCCAAACATAATTATCTTTGTAATTCTAATAATATTCTCTAACCTTTATATTTTGAGCGTTTCAAGTTATTAATCTGCAATAATATTCATACTACTTAACTTTATTGAGTAGGTAGTTACATATGTTTAGAATATTCTAAACGTATCTTGAAGTCGACCAAACTTTTCTGCTTTTAAACCTATTCAATAACTAAAACGCATTTATTTTGTATTTATTTAAATAGAACATTGTTATTTACGGAATATATGTTTCATTGGTTTCTGTTGTTAAACTGAAACTATATTTAAATTTGATGGTTTTTAAACTCTGATCAATTGCAGCCCTCAATCAATTTGGAAGGTTTGATGCATTCTATATAAATAAATCGTTACATCTAAAATGGTTTGATGTTTTTTTTCACTGTACCAAGTTTTGTTGTAATTCAACTAAGGAACCCTTTCATCCACCTCTGTTGTGTTGTATCCAAATTGGTACGCGTCAACATAGCCGTGAACCAATCGCAATGCTCCACGCAAACTGACCGTGAACCAATCGCAATGCAGCTTGTGTTTTTTTATGACTCTGAAAAGGATCCTCTCCCTCTGATTACACAATTCAAACTCTAAATTTGATCATGTAAAAGACTTTTCTTTTCAGTTTTGATAATGTCCTTCTTTGGTTTTACACACATATTATACATACTATTACCAGTTATTACGGTCTCTTTTATCTCTCTACCTTTTTCCACGCATGTGCACATATTTGCGCGCGTGTTTGTTCCCACAATTCTTCCTGATAAGTATTGATTTTTTTCTCTCAAAATCATGGCAAACTTTGGAGACATTGATTTCTGGCAAAGGTGACCTTGAGCAGTGACCTTGACACTATTAATCACGGTAACATTTATGCGTTGATTCAGTTTAAATAGGATTGTCTTGTATCCCACGTTCATCTATTATGTTTTTTTTGAGTCGCTTAAGTTACATTTTTTGTTAATAAGCTTTTTATCTCAGGAAGTTTATTTGTACGCAATTTCCAGATCTTTTGATTTTCTATCCAAGAAATTACTCATGCTATGGTAAAAGTATTATTTGACAGCAATTCGGATCAATATTTCTTTTATAAAACGCAAGTGCATATTGTTATTTGAAGTTTTAAAATTATTTTCTTTCTTTTCAAGTTTCTTATCTTTATAAAACATGTTTTAATGCTTTGTTAAATTTTATACTTCTTATAACATATTTGCTTGTACATTTTGACCATTTTATTTACAAGTTGTTAATGCTGAGGATTTATTCTAGTATAGATCTAATTTGTATGTTGTTAAAAGTCTAAAGTTTAAAAAAATCATTCTGGAATATGCGTACTACATCTTTTGGGCAAAATGTACATTGTATATTATAATAAAATCAGTTTTTTGTTCATGTGTAAAAAAATAAAAACTAGTTTCCGAACCATTTTCTTGTCTCCTATTTTTCGTTCCAACATTAGGTGTTTTTGTCGGGTTTTGTTTCGTAACACTAAAAGGAATCGTTATTTTAAATTCTTATTGATATTTATAATTTTTCATTTTTTGTATTATTTTGATATTTCTTTATGGTTTGATAGGGCCTGCTTTGAATGTTAAATTATTTTTAGTAATATTTGGTATATTAGTCCTTATAACATCATACTCCTTTGGAAGCCTATTAAGGTAGCACAGTATTGGGAGTAGTCCAATTTTTTCTAGCCATTTAATACATTATTATAGAATAGGGTAATAGCAAAGATGTGCTATTTGTAATTTATAAGAAAATATATTTGCATTAACAACGAAAGTAGCCCTAATAGGATTTGATTAGTAACAAGCATCGACAGATAAGTGACTTGGTTAAATATTATAATACATTCATGGTTTTCAAAATATATGAGTTGCAATATCTACAAATAAAAACCATTGTTCAAAACGTTAAGATCATAATATTGCTTCAATAATTTATTAAAAATAAGTCATCGAAAGGATTGAATTCAATTTTTTTAATAATGTTTGATATATAGAGATAAAATTCTATCACATTATAAATTATGACACTGACTTCAGAAAAGATAAGTACTCCAAAGGAAAAATTTGTCAGTTTTTTTATTTTACTATTTATATACGTAAATTGTTCAAATTTTACAAATTGTTCTTTCGGAAAAAGGATATGTATAATAAAATAAGTTATTCTCAAAATATACTTTTAAAAGATGGATAAACATACGGTATAGATTTTCCTTGATTGATTATTATATCCGATCAAAATTGCACATTTGGATACAACATTTGAAACATTTAGAATCATTTTATTGTAGATAAATTGTATGTAAATTATGTAACATTGGATAGAGTTATTAGCGAGTATAGCATAGAAATGTGGGTTTCTTAATCAAATCTTACCCTCCTTCCTCTCTTAGTAAGTAAAGGCAATTAATTTAAAATACCAAATGTATAAAAAGTTGTTTTTAGTCTATCGAAATCAAAAGTTTGTGTTTTAGTTGCTCTATTGCAACTAAATCTATTGCTCTAAGTTCTATTCAGAGTTCGATTTTCTTAATTAAAATTGATCAGAAGTATTCAAATGGTAATTAAAATTCAATAAATGTTCCGGAATAATCGATTATTCCAGTACATATTTATTGAATTTTATAAAATACGATGCATATATTACAATACTTGATCGGGGTTATTTAAATGGAGGATTTCAAATTTTGATACTTACAAGTCGATGAGATTTTAACTCTTACTAATGGTATAGTAATCATTCCAATTTAATTTTATACATTTTTCCTAATATGATGCATTGCATCCCTTCATTGTCCTCTCTTGGTGAATTCCGACTAAATTGAATATGAGAAGTGTGAGCGTTGAATCGTTTATTTATTGATTAATTACTGCGTTTAACCGTTTTTTCCCCTTATTAACTAAACCTCATATCATATATATCAATATAGTGAACACTAATAATGTATACTTGTAACAGTTTCCTGATGCATATAGCTACCATTATAGATAGTGTTTCAATACTGCGTTCTCTGTATAACGTATACTGTATTAGACGAATTATTCTATATTCTATTAATTCTATTCTATATTGTATTCTATATTCTATTATATATTCTATTCTATATTATGTTCTATATTCTATTCTATATTCTATTCTATATTCTATGCTATATTCTATATTATATTCTATATTATATTCCATATTCTATTCTATATTCTATTATATATTCTTTTCTATTCTATATGCTATTCTATATTCTATTCTATATTCTATTATATATTCTATTATATTTTCTATTCTATATTCTATTCTATATTCTATTCTATATTCTATTCTATATTCTATTCTATATTCTATTCTATATTCTA